>CABHPH010163105.1:52048-76901 GCA_902168325.1 Peromyscus nudipes
CAAAAAGAAAGAAAGAAAGAAAGAAAGAAAGAAAGAAAGAAAGAAAGAAAGAAAGAAAGAAAGAAAAGAAACTTTTCACCCACACTGGGCAAGTCCCAGCCAAGAGAGAAGCCACAGCTCCTGCCACTTCCGAGTCCACAGTAGTGTCACCCACACATGCAAGCAAGTCATCCGTGCCCATCCACATGCTGTGATAACTCTCAGAACAGCCTTGCAGGGAGGCTAATGTGCTCACTCCCAGAAGCTTCCTGAAGGCCAGTGAAAGAGGCTTGTTCATCATTTCCAAATCCACAGAGGCCCAGCTTTATTTAACCACTGTGTGATGATCTGGATATGAAATGCCCCCGCTGGCTCACATATTTGAAGGTGTTCTGCTCCCAGCTGGCTATACCATTTTAGGGCGTTGTAAGAGAGGAGGCTTGGCTAGTAGTGGGTTGCTGGCGGGTGGTCTGAAAGCTGATAGCCCCAGTCCACTTCTGACTCCAATCTCTCTGCTTTGGGTGCCCTGAAATGCCAGCAGACCTGTGCCCACTCTGTCACACTAAGAGGTACCCACCACCATGACTGCTCTGCCATGGTAGACTGTATCCCCTCTAACAGTGAGTTGAGACATGCTCTTCCTCCTGTGACACACTTCCTGTCATGCATTTGGTCACAAAGGCAAGAAAAGTACCTCATATACCCCAACACAACTAGATAGCTTTTCCTTTTCCTTCAGGGAAGGGAAGGTGAGATTAGATAAACAGTCTCATGGGCTCCAGAAGGATCTCAGGGTGGCAGCTGCTTTTAGACCTCACTCCACCCCCTGCTTCAAAAAGACTCCAAGGTTCCTGCATGCCATGTGGTCTTGGAAGAGGCTGCATCTCTCTGCTCCCCACCAGCATATCCAGGCTTCCTAGGAAGCCTCTCTGATACCCACCAGGTTGGAAGAGCTCTTTCTTTCTGTAGGAGGCACATTTAAATGAGGGAACTCAGAGTTAAGATTTGATTGGATTGCTTCTGTAGTATAGCTCCCTAGACACACTGTGAGGAGCCCAAGGGTCCTGCATTGGGTCTCAGCATAAAATCAACAAGTCCCATGTACCCCCAAAATCCAGGGGCTATTGTAAAGTTTCCCACCACTACCACAGCACTAGTTAGGTTCCTGTTTTCTTTTTAAAGCAATGAAACTGTGCCTGGAGAGACAGCCCAGTGAGTAAGAACACTGGTTGCTCTTCCAGAGGACCCAGGTTGCAGGGGATATGACTCCCTCTTCTGGCCTCCCCAGGCACTGCATACATGTGGTGCACAGACATACATGCAGGCAAAACACTCATACATGGCTCAAGGTCATCAGAAGGGATCCCACAGAAACAACTAACCTAGGCTCATAGGAGCACACAGACTTTGGACCAACGCTAGGGAGCCTACATGGGACCAACCTAGGCCCTCTACATACGTGTGAGGGTTGTGTAGCTTGGTATATTGGTGGGGATCCTAGGTGGGGAGTAGGGGACTGTCCCTAATGCTTTAGCTGGCTTTTAGGAACCTATTTCTCATACTGGGCTGCTCTGCCCAGCCTTAATATAAGGGGAGGAGCTTAGTCCTGCCTCAACTTGATATACCATGCTTTGTTGACACCCATGGGAGGCCTCCCTCTTTCTGAACAGAAACAGAGAGGGGGGAGAAGATTGAAGGGGATGGTGGGGGAGAGGCGGGGGGAGGGAATGGGAGGAGAGGAAGAAGGGGAAACTGTGGTCAGGATGTAAAATAAATGAATATTTTAATTATTAATAACTAAAATAAAATAAAAACAAATATCCCCACAAAACTATTTAAAAACCTTTATAAGACATAACTACTGAGAAGTAATTTTGTTGGTTAAAGTTTGTACTTGACAAACATGGATGTGTAAGCCTCCACCCATTGCAGCCGAGCCTCCCACTCCCACTGTCTGTGAGAAAGAAGACATGACCCCAGGTACCCACTGTCCCTCCACGCCTGGCCATCTCTGGGTATCAGGGCAGAGGTGTCACTCAGACTCCCAGCCTATCTCCAGCCCAGGTCCTGGCTCTGTTTCCTGTCTCTCTCAACCCAGTAGCACTCTATTGATGAGCTCTCTGCAGTCTCTCTGGAGAGTGTGCATGCAGAGGTGGGAAGAAGTTGACCACATGCTCACTACCAACTTCTCAAGCATTGTTGCCTGAGAAACACAAGCCAGCTTCCTGTTTCTCCTCTTGACAATACTTTCCATAAATACAGTTTCAACTTTTTTTTTCCTAGACTCAAATACAAAGAAGCTTCTAACTGTCCAAATAGCCAGACAGTGGACTACTGTTTAATCATGTCTCTTTCCACACTTCAAACTGTCACCTTAGGGTCTGCCTGTCTGCTGGGGGGTCACTAGGTAAAAGGGCACAGAACTGTTTTTATAACCCATGAAACACAGCACACCACATATCACATCTGGGAATGGCAAAGCAGTGGGGCCACTCTAAAAAATGGCTTGGCAATTTATTATCAAATTGAACACACTTCTACCATACAGCAAGTCATCATACTTTGAGGCACTTATTCCAGACTAAAATGAAAATGTGAGTTCACACCATGTCCTGTCCATGAGTACTGAGAGCAGCTCCCTCTGCAGTGACTCCAAAGTGGAAACAACCCTGGTCATCTAGGAACGAGAGTTCAAACAAATTATGGTTGCTCTTATGCTACCAGATGTTACTGAGCAACAGAAACTTACAAACTACGGATACATGAACGTGGAAGGAATTAGATGGTGTGGAAAAACCACAGCTCCTAAGGCCTGTGTGTGCACTTTCATTTGCATAGTGTTCTTAAAACGGCAACTTCTAGAAAAAGAGAAGCAACTGCTGGTGCTGAGGAGAGGGAGGGATCGAGTGAGTGGTCACATGATGGATTCCGGGGAGAGTGGGGTAGAGATGTCCAGTTATCAAGTCATCTGTATTGGTGTGTCAACCCAACACGTGGTTGTGTCATAGGGCATCCTCACCTGGACACACTGAGCCGGTAACAGGCCGTCTGTCATGAGATGCTTCGCACACGGATCCACAGCCGCTGCAAACTAAATGCTTAGCTAAAAACACATGGAAAGATCTGGGGCTGGAGAGGTGGCTCAGAGGTTAAGAGCACTGGCTGCTCTTGCAGAGGCCCTTGACTCTGTTCTCAGCATCCAGGTTGTGGCTCACAACTGTCTATAGATCCAGTTCTAGGAGATCCAATATCCTCTTCTGGCCTCCCCAGGCAGTGCATGCAAGTGTTGCACACACATACACACAGGCAAACGCTCAGACTAAAATAAGTAAATCTTGAAGCATATCGACAGATCACATGTATTTAATTATTATTATTATGAGGGTTTTTAATATGCATCTATGTGCACAAGTATATGTTTAGTCCTGTGTGTGCAGGGGCACGTATGTGCGTGTGTGTGTGTGTGTGTGTGTGTGTGTGTGTGTGTGTGTGTGTGTGTATACATATACAACCTCAGTGATTGTCCTTAGGTACCGTCTGCCTTGTTTTTTGAAATAGGATCTCTCATTGGCCTGGACAGAGAGCAGCAGGGATCTGTCTATCTCTGCCTTTCCAGCACCAGGATTGCATGTGGTCTATTTTACCACGCCTGTTTTATTAACAGGTCCTCAAAGGTTGAACTGGGATGCTCAGAATGGCAAGGCAAGCACTTCAGAAACTGAGCATCACTCTACCACCCCAGTCCCTATCATTGGTTTCCTTGAAACAGGTGCTTGCTGTGTAACCCAGATTGGTCTTGAACTCACAACCCACCAGAATCAGCCTCCCAAGTTCTGGAATTACAGGAGTATATGTCCATGCTCTGCCTGATGAGTCTTTTGAAAATAAGCTTCTTTGAAGGCCATATTGGAAGAGCTGGATTGTAAGACTAAGTCAACAACTTAATTTTTTTTTTCAGCACTGCAGCTCAAATCCCCCCCACACACACACACACAGAGGGCAATTACAATACAACCAATCTGTACCCAAAGCTCTGAAATCTCAAGCTTACTGGGACTATCTGTGTTTACCTATTGGCAGAGTCATCTGTAACACACACATGCAAGTGACCACAGCTTACCCGGAGGAATGACACTCTCTGGTGACAGTCCCTCAACTTTGATTCTGCTCCCACCTGAGTAACCAACAGAGTATATTCTAACTAGGCAGCGATGCCCATCTAGTGACATCATCTTGCCCTAGTACTGTTTGCATTTCATTGTAAAGTTCAAACGAACCTAAGAGGGGGTTGGTTGCATTACACAGGACAGGAAGGCTGTGTACCCAGAGAGGTGACTGCAGCAGTCACACACACCACCTGTCTCCAAGACTGGCCTCGCTTGCTAGAGAGTCAGAGTGGAAAGTCCCCCCCCCCATGAGCACCTCGCTGGGACATAGAGGGACTTGTCTGTGACTCGAGTCCAGCAGCTGCGGGCTGTGTCCTCCTGCGGCGGCTTCTCTCTTCATTCTGCTCTCGTCCCCGGAGCTGGATTCTGAGGCTCAGCCTGGGACTCGGGGTTTGATTGTCTTTGATATGTTCAAAGGAAAGGAAGACTGTCATCTTCTCAAGTGGCACTCGGGTCTAGGTAAAGAATGTTTCTGATTTCTAGAGTGCCTATCAGAGGCAATTATGCCCTGATTGACCTGTTTGGCATTAAAATGTCTCCTGACACGTGCTCCCATGTAGGGATGCCACCATCCTTTTTCTGTTCTTCCACGCAGTCCTGTGGGCTTTGAGAGTTCAGCAGCGTTCTCAACTTAGGGGATGAAAAGCGCCAGATGGTTGTTGTGTACTTTCCTTATGCACAGCTAACATTTTTTTTTCAAATCAATATTTTAAGCTCACGAAGAACGTAGAGTCTTGAATTCATCTCAACCCAGGTAGGATAAACAGCCTGCCTCTCCCAGGGATAGTGACAGATGCCGGGGATACAAAAGTAGAAACAGACAAGAGATCTGAGGGCCAAAGACATCTTTATCTGGCCAACCCGGGCCTCAGAGTCAGTTCAAGGCTGTTCTGGGCAAGTGAGTGGAGCCCTGTCCCAGAACAAGAGCCACCAAAAAGGCTGGGATGTAGTGGGAAGGTGGGACCTTGCTTGGCCTGGGACAATGCCCTCAGTGTAATCTCTGGTGTGTGTGGCGGCTGGAGGAGGCGTGGCATACAAAGGGGAGCCACGTGGCACTGTGGAACACAGCACTGCTGTGGGTTCTGTTCCCTCTGTCTTGACAAGAAAGAGGCAATTTAAATATCACTCATATGTAAACAAGCTGCCCTTCCTGAATCCAGCCTGAGCTTGATGCTCACCTTAGGCATCCTGCCCTGATGTAGTCGCCAGCCTCTGCTTCTTTTCAGCGTTCAGTCCTGTTGGGATACTTCCTTTTTGCTCAGTTTTATCTTGTAATTTTAAAAATTCTGAATTAATTATAGAACAGCCTAACAGTACAAAACAGAAGGCCTTTGTTTTGTTTTGCTTTTGAGTCAGTCTCTTGAATCTCAGACTGGCCTCAAATTCCTTCTGTAGCCCAGGATGACCTCGAACACCCAATCTTCCTGTCTGTACCTCTGCAAAGTGTGAACCCAGGGCACTCTGCATGCCATGCAAGCATTCGACCAACTGAGCTACATGCCTGGCCCATAAAACAGAGTTTAAATAAGATGGGAAGGAGGCAATAAATACTAGTAATACTGCACCCTTTCCTGCCAGCTCTTCCCTTCTCTCCTCCCAGGTTTCAGATGCCTTTAGCTCCCTCCCTCTCTTCCTCCCTCCTTCCCTCTCCTCCTCCCTCCCTCCCCATCTCCCTCCCTCCCTCCCTCCTTCTCTCCCTCCCTCTCTTCCTCCCTTCCTCCCTCCTTTCCTCCTTATGTGCCTCCTTGCCCTCTTTTCTGTGTGTACCAGGCCATTATTCTATGCTTTATATTTAATTAAAATAGTAGATCACACTAGAGTGTCTCCTTTTGAATCTTGCCTTTTCTTCTTTCCCACCACTCTGAATTTTTTATACTCTTAGATGTATCCCCACTACTGCATCTTAAGTGCTCTGTAACAGGGCTGGGGCACTTTCTCTTCCAGGAACAGAGAGTAAATATTTCAGACTTTGTAGGCCACAGGGAGGTTTCTCACCCTTACTCTCTAGAATTTCACTGTCTAACATATTTTAATCCATTTCATAATTACTCTATTTTCTAAAAATTGCTTCAAAATTTTGTATTATAGAAATAATAGTCATCATATCTGTCCACAGACTACTTGTATACATGGCTTACAGTTGCTAGGGAATATTCTAGAAATTACTCATTTGGTTAATATTTTATTAGAGTTCTTTCTTGTGACCCGAGGGAAAAAGTGGCCCAAACATTAAATTTCATGTGAACAGAAAAATAAGTCTTGTTGGAGCTGAGGTGGTGGCTCGGCTGGTAAACTACTCTGCACAAGCCTGAGGACCTCAGTGTGATCCTCAAACCTACACAAAAGGTCAAAGTGAACAGAGTCTGAAAATGATAACTGAGGCTGCACTCTGGCTCTCCATACATACACATGCAAGCACTTGCAGTATATGTCCCTCTGAACACAAGTACACCAGAACACAAATATGCATGTGTACACACACATGTGCATGTATACACATGTATATGCACATGTACATACCATATATGCATGTGTACACACACACATGCACACACACACACACACACCAAATCTTGTTGGTTCTAATCCAGCTTGTGCATCAGGATAAGACAAATAAAATACTAAATTGTAACTTCATTGAGAATTCAGATTTAATTTCTTATCAAAGCAACATCTGGATTCTCCTGAAAAATCTCATGTTAGAAATCTGTTTAATGATATATGTAAAGATCAGTTTCTTCATGTTGAAAGGCTCTTGGCAATGGTGTGTGTGGTATAGACAAATGCCAGTGATCTTCAACTTTTACGTGGCTTCTGTTGGGCTGGGTGGAGACCAGACACCTTCCTGATGTGAATGGTTAGGTCTTCCTGGCTGGCTTCTTGGTTGTTGATGAGATGTCCAGGTGCCTGTCGCCTCTGGCTGCTTGCGCCTGGGAGGATTAATTGGGAGCTGCATCATTTGTGCAGCGTGGGGTTCATTGTGCTCTTTAGATGTATGGATCCTTGTCTCTCACTTCCAGAGGCGAAACTTCCAGAGCATTAGCTCTAATTATGACTCCTGCCTTCTCTCTGTCATTGCGGAGCCCCTCAGTCTGCCCCCCTGCTTTCAGAACTTCTGCACCTCACGTTTCATCTTTTTAAATCCCTGCATTGATCCTTGGAATTGTCTAATGTGGGTGGCTTAGAAGGAGAAATTAAACACCCGTAATGAGAACATGAAGATCTAAGAGGAGCTGATGAGAGTCACGGGACTCCAGGGTCTATGTGTTCTTTGAAAAGAGAATATAAATATTTATTCACTTTAGACTTTGAAAGTTAAAATCTTAAATTTTTTAGGATTACCCATAAAGGGAAGGAGAAAAAAAGGTAAAATTGCCAAGTTTGATAAAAGATTGAAATAAGGAATGAAGAAAAAGAAAAGACATTCAGTATAATATGCCGTGGGGGTGGGGATCATGAGCACATTAAGATTATGCAAAAATAAACCCTAAATTTAGAAAAATAAGTGAAAATAGATTATTCATTCTTTTTGGAAGTTAAAAAAAAACACAAATTCGATGTTTTTACAAGCCAACAATATACTAATTATAATAGAAAAGTCTAAAATGTGAGGTCCCAAAAGACTAAAAGTAAAAGAATTGTAGACAATATATTGTGTGGGGACTGGAGAGAGGGTTCAGCCCTTAAAATGCTTGCAGATCTTGCAGAAGACCTGAGCTCAGTTTCAAGCATCCACAGTGGGTGGCTCAAACCACCTAAAATTCCAGTTCCAGGGGATCTGACTTCCTCCCTCTTCTGGCCTTTGTGGACACCTACATACATGTGACATAGATGTACACAACTCAAATATATGTACATGAAACAATAAAAATCAATCTTTAAAAAGAAGATGATGGTAAGAATTAGCCAGAAAGGATTTTAGGGTTGAGGGAGTTATGGGGTAAAGTGTAAATCCCGCAGGAAGGAAGACAATTTGGTAGGAGGTGGAAAAAAACAACCTACTATCCGCTGATATACAGCCTCACGGTGAATACAACAGACACTGACTCTGAACAGGGACGCTGTTAAAAGTAACAAACATCCCCGTGGGATGGAAGCCAACCCAGCCCAAACACACAGGACAAGTGGGAGCCAAGCCTGGTAGCTGAAGTCTGTATCCCAGCTGCAAGGATGGGTGAGATGGGACAATCCCAAGTGCAAAGCCAACTTGGGCAACTTAGTGAGACCCTGTCTCGAAACAAAAGTCTGTGAATGCAGAGGGTGTAGTCCAGTGTGAGCAGCATGTGTGAGGCCCAGGCTTTGGTGCCCTCTGGATATGGGTCCCTTACACGTGAGTGCATGACCTGTGGTACAGCTGGCTTTCCATGCGCACTCCATTATGAACAGCGTTTGGGCATGGCCTCACCTTCCTCCTCTGCCCATCTCTCTGGGCTTCAGCTGGCAGTGGCTTTTCAGAGAAGGGAAATGAATTGTCACAAGGATTGGGATTTTCATAACTGTGTCAAGAGTCCCTTCCTGAGACCCCAGCATGCCACCTCTGTACATGGAAACAGCACGTGTCAGAGGTGAACACAAATGTCCCTCTGTTAATTTTATGATTAAGTGTGAAGCTTGACTTTAAAGCCAGATGGGGGAAGCAAATCCTAGGAGACCCAAGAAAGTAACCAAAAAGTCCCCATCATTTTGGTGTTTGGGGTCTGAATAAGATAAACTCTGTTACTGCAAAATAATCAACAGAGGTCTTGGACACACGGAGGTTGTTTTTAGCAGCTGAAAACCACACAGCTTTTCCATTTCTGTAAACCGAGTACTCATTTAGAAGAAAAATGAACTGTTTACTCTGAAACCACATATCATTAGGCAGACAGTTCTGTACATTTTGAATCTGAAATATATTTGTGAAAATTCTGCACCCAGACTCAAAAGCACATGGTGTGACGGTTATCTTTTCTTTTGACATATTGGGTTTAGTTTTTTTCTCTTTCCTTGAAATCAGGAGGGAAGATTTAAGAGATTGCAAGAATTCCTCTTTTCAGGAAATGGTAGAAAGATAATTAAGCAGCAACATAGAGAATGATTTTAAGTTGTATTCTGGAGGGGTTGATACTGTGGTAACGGCCTTGGAACTGTGCTTCAGGGCAGAAAAGAGGAGACAAGTGTGTCTGCTCCACCTCTGTCTAGCAGATTTAAAAAACAATGGCCTCCAAGAATTAGCCCAGGAATCTCGTGCTGTGGAAGGAAATGGCTGAAACAGGTGCAGCCAGAGGGGGCGTTTGTCTCCCTGGAAGAGACTCACAGTTCTGACAACACGTCAGACCATCTTTCAGGAGATACTGGAGTCCAGATAATGATGGGTCAGTGAGGGGATGGACACACCTTCGCCAGGACTGACTGCTTGCCTCTCTCTAACTGGCACTATCTGTCTGTGGGAGAATCATTTTCCCTCTGTGTGTCAGAACTGTCTAGGAAAGAGTTCATGGAATGGGCAGACAGAAGCACTCAAGGGAAAGGATACCACAACGTAAAAGAGGCTGTTCCATACGTCAGGCCCGGCAAACACAGTCAACAGATTATTTTATTTTCTGTTTATGATATTTCATGGCACTCACGGTATTTGAACCTTCAAATTACTTTCTTTTTAGGTAGAACACTTCTTTTTTTCCCCTTTCTTCAACCCTATTGAACGAAAAGGGCACAATTTAAATAACCCTGTGTTCTGTCTTGGCACTTTTTATTCTGCCTTTATTTACCTGTATTTGTTTTCCTTTATTCCTTACCCCCAATTCACCTATTGCCACTTTAAAGCGATTGAAATCAGACTGAAGCGGCTTCACTCTCTGCCCTGCCCACTGCTGCAATCAGGCTTCGTGAATGGCTCCATCAGTCACAGAAAAGCCAGGGAGGCACGCAGCGCAATCAAGCAAGTGGAGTTAAAGACGGAGTCGCTTAATCATGGAAACCACAATCGCGCCCTTTCTTCTCAGTAAACAAAACTGGAACGTGTATTTCAAATGGCAAACAGGGGGAAGGCTGGGGATAGATGACAGACATTATCACTTCAGGGGAGAATCTTCCCATGACTCCATCCAGACACAGGGAACTCTGGGTACCAGCCAGGATCTGTCTCCAGTGCTTTACATGGGTGCTTTGTGTGGGTGTTTTGCGTGGCTCTCCCATAGACAGTGAAAGGGCCTTCCCTTTGGTGAACACCGCAAGAGATGTGCTCTGTGCATGCAGATCCGGGGAGTAACAGCTCTTCATTCCCACAGGGAAAACAGGCAATGCAGGTGGCTGTGAGGAGGACAGAGCCATGACCTTCAGACTCTTCAGAGCCACCCTCCAGTACCTGAAGTGGTCTTCTCAAGGTGGACTCAGGACTTACCCACATGACACAAGCTTTTGCAGAAATAACAGACAACCTTGATTTTCAGCTCCCAAAGCCTCTTGGATTTCCTGGCATGGTCTTCCACCAAATTCCAAGGGATTGTAACAGAGTTTCTTAGACTGAGAATTTGTAAGGTTCAGATTTCTCCCAAAACACTACATTTGGGGACCACTTGGGCTCATCTTTATCAGTCAGTTAAGGACTGGACTGTGTCCTCAGGAATCACGCTTGCAAAGGACGTCCTCACAGACCCTTTAAGGGGGGACACCAGTGGACACTGACATTTGCTCCCATGACATCAGACATCCAGTACAGAAGAGGCCTTGCCGTTTCACACATGTGAGTGTCCTGACTGACACTGGGATAGTCAGCACATTTTTTTGTTATTGCTTTTTTCTAGAAATTTAAACTACTAGAGCCTTGTATGTACTGGACGAGCACTCACAGCCAAGATATACCCCTAGTTCTGTTTTGTACTTGTTCGTTTATATGTTTGGGGTGTGTGTGTGTGTGTGTGTGTGTGTGAATTTTTGAGAGTCAGTTCTCTCCTTCTACGACAGGGGACCCAGGAGTGGTGGGTCCCAACTCCTCAGTCTTGGCAGCAAAAGCCTTTACCCACTGATGGTGGCTGCTAGACCTCTTCTTATGGCTTTTTTTAAAGACAGGGTCACATTAAGTTGCCCAGGCTTGCCTTGAACTTATGCAAGAACTTGAACTTGCAGTCTGTCTACATTTGCCTCTGATGAGCAAAGATAAGCCAAGGACTCTGGATTCAGGAGAGATGTGTCCATATGTGTCACACACAGAACCACTGGGTTGTAAGGGAAGAAGACACTGTGGTAGCCTGAAATGGCTCACATGATAAAGTGTTTGCTATGTGGATGAGGACATGAGTTCAATCCTCAGAACTCCTGTAAAAAACATGGAATGTAGTTGTACCAGCTTGTAATCTCAGCACTGGGAATGTGGAGGCAGGAGGATTTCTGGGACTTACCAGAAAAACAGTCTATTTACATCAGTAAGCTCCAAGTTCAGCGAGAAACCCTGTTTCAAAAATTAAGGTGGAGAGGTAGTTCAGAGTTAAGAGCACTCGTTGCTCTTCTGGAGGACCTGGGTTCACATCCCAGAATCCACATGACAGTGGTGCACAGACAAAGTGCAGACATTTCAAAAAATGAGGATGGAGAGTGACTGAGGAAGGTGCCTGACATCTGGCCTCCCATGCATACACATACACATTTGCAGGCACACGTGTACAGGTGCACACACATATACATGATAAACACAGAAACATTCATAATAATCTCCAAAGAGAATGTAGAGCATGCCACCAGACACCGTTGCTGTGGCTTGCCCATTCTTCCTTGCCTGTGCCTCTGCAGTGTGGCAAGTCTATTTTAAGAAAGGAAAAATAACAAAAGAACTCTTTGCTTTCCAATCAGTGTTCTGAGACCTTGGCATTGCTAATTGCCCACTACATCCACCATTGCTGCATTTTATACCAGAGGACTCAAATAAAACCTTCCACACTGGATAATTAGGGTGATTACAGAACTGGGGCTGCTTCAAGTCACCCCGTGATTGCATTAGCTAGGGATTCACCACTTGTGGAGAAGAGCTGTTTTGGCTTTTTCTGTTGGTGACCAGATAACATGCCCTGATTTTCACAACTGTGGTGGAGCTAAAAGACTGGAGAATTGCACTTCAAGTGTGAAATAGAGGTGACAGTGTTTAACACCATCTGTGGAAAAGCTACATAAATGCGTTAGGGCAGGCAATTTGGGGCACGCTTCTGTGAGTCCCCAAAAGTAGAGGATGCTGTGGAGGAATGGGAATCCAGCAAGGATCTCAGACACATTCAGTTTGTTACCACTGAGCCATGACTGTTGACTATATTTAAATCCATGCACAGTTGGGTCTGATGCCAGACCGACATTCTGTCCTCCATACACAGAGACTTCGGATTAATGATCCCTGAGCACTTGGGCACTGAACATGATGATAGTGTAGTGTGCTGGGCTCTGGACTGTGAACCTCGTACTCAGTGCCACCCCCAAACTCACATGTGTGGCTGTTTTCAAATTCCAGGTCACAAACTTTGCTCTCCTACAGCCCAGGATGGGGAATGGGGGCCTTTGCTCCCAGCATGTTCCTGTGACTAGGTAGGACACTTGTCCTGAGACACAGCCTGACTTTTTCTCCAGCGACTTGGTGTCTACAGGGCTCCCTTTGCCTCTGCATGCCTCTGCCTTGGCCCTAACTAAAGCTGCCCTACCAGCTGCTATGATGACCACAGTTTCACTAAGACCCAACACTCCTTCCCCTCAGCTACCCAAGTTTTGTATCACTAAATTCCCTTTCTCCCTCGAAGGGAATTGAGACGGAGTTGGGTTCTGCCACATGAACCTTTAGACACAGTCACATGCTATGGAATAAAGGCTTCACCCACACAGACCACAGATACAAAGACAATCCTGTGGAGTCCTAAGGGGTCTGGAAACCACCTTTTGCCTACCAGTGTGACCGCTGTCAGGGTGTGATGTCATCCTGGCACTCATGTGCAAGGTAATGTTAGTGAAAGCATGCCTGCTCAGCTGCCAGCCATGCCCGGGCTCAGCTCACAGCCAGGAGCTATGTGACAACAGATGGCTGTGGTCGTGGTTACAGGTTTACATATCATAGCTTTGGTCATTAATCATTATTTTAAACTAAATTTCTCCTCTACAGAAAAGCATAATGGCTCTGAAGCAGCCTTGGCAGACCAGGAGGGTTGTAGAAGAAGACTATTTTACTCCACAGGTATTCCTCCTAGGCCATTCCAGGCATACTCACCCTTATCCCGGAAGACTTTCTAGTGGAACCAGATGTGGAAGGGACAATGTAACACTGATGATCCTGACCTTGTATGATCCTGGGTGAACATGTGCTTGGCTCTCACTCTTTTAACAGATACTTTAACAGTCAAAAGCATAGAGATATTTTAAAATAGGCAGATCAGGGGCTCAGGATGTGTCCTAGGCTGGGAGGGATGCTCTATGAAAACCTCATAAGGATTGCAGAGCCTCACCTGGGAGTCATATCCTCCTGCTGATGTACTGTTCCACTCCTTCCCTGTTCCAGCAGCCTACAGCTTGAGAGCCAGAACCAGAAGCAGGACAGAAATCTGCAGAAATGATTGTTGACAGAGCTTGAATGGCGTCTGAAGGCCCCTGTGTTGGAGGCTGTGTCTCCTGAGGAACTGCTGGGAGAGGGAAGTTTTTGTGGGATGGTTTGGACCTCACTCACTGTGGTGCTCTTGAAGGGATTGTGGGCCTTGGTCTCTGACCCTTTCTCTGTGGTTTCCAGGCTGTGAGGTGAATGGTTTTCCTTTGCCATGCATTCCACCATGCTGTCATGAGTCACCCAGGCCCAAAGGGACCAACTCTCAATTCCTGGAATCCACGCAAAAGGGGCCCAAACCGACCTTTTCTCTTCATACAGTTGATCATGTCCACTGTTAGTCATGATGCAGAGGTGACTGGCACAGAGATGCAGACCCACCTTTGTTGATGACCTTTTCTGTCTAGCCACCCAGCTCCCAAATAATCAAATGGAGACTTCTTACTAACTATGAAAGCTTGGCCAATAGCTTAGGCTTGTTTCTAACTAGCTCTTACAACTTAAATTAACCCATTTCTATTAATCAAGTGCTGCCATGTGGCTCATGACTTGTTTACCTCATCTCCTGCATGTCATGCTTCCTTTGTGTCTCCTGCCACTCCACCCTTCTTCCCAGTGTCCTCTGTGCCTGGAAATCCTGCCTAGCTATTGGCCATTCAGCTTTTTTTTAAACCAATCAGGATGACATATTCACAGTATACAAAAAGATTTTTCTACAACACACCTTGGAATTGCAGAAGCCAGCTATTCCCCCTGATCTTTGGAGTCTCATGGCTGGAAAAAGAACATGACTGTGAGTGAGCCTTATGTGGAATCAAGTGGCCTGAATATCTTCCTTACGTAAATCCACCTAAAAAACACTTGGGCTGACAGGAGTGCCCATTGCCTTTACTTGGGGCCCAGAAGACAGGACTGGACAAAATCTGCTAACTTGATTGTTTTCTCTGCAGAATGGAGGTGAGAAGAGACAAGAGTTGGCTTCTAGCTTTGGCTATGTGGCTGAATGTTGGAGTATACTATGAGCTCCTTGGCTATGTGGCTGACTGTTGGAGAATGCTGAACACCTTGACTATGCAGCTGACTGTTAGAGGACCCTGTGAGTACTTTGGCTGTACATCTGACTGCCAGGCAATGCTTGGCAATGTGGCTGCCTGTTGGAGGACTCTGCAAATACCTTGACTCTGCAGGTGACTGTTGGCAGACACTTTGTACATCTCGGCTATGCAACTGACTGTTGGAGGACCCTGTAGGCACTTTGGCTGTGTGGCTGACTGTTGGAGGACACGCTGAACACCTTAACTATGAAGCTGACTGTTGGAAGATCTTGTGAATACCTCTTTTCTTCTGGTGTGTTTTGCTAACCTGAGAACTGAGCCCCAAGGTTTCCAAAACCAACACAAAATGCTAGCAGCCCTATGTGGACCTTTTGCTCTGCAGTATGTGTCCACCTGGACATGTCCTATGCCCTGGAATCACACATGGCATCATTGGTTCCCACAACTATCAGAAGCTGCTGTCCCATTGGGCAGGAAATAGTAAGTGCTCAGTGCAGTTACTGTCTCTGTTTACAAAGAGTGTCCTTACATTTATGACACAGTCAGTGGTTGTGCCATCATTACTTTAAATTCTTCCTAATTTTTCACAAGATGGGTGGTAGCTCAAGATGTGATCATGACTTCACCCCAATGCTCCCCAAACTCTGTCTATGATATTGGCACTGAGATTTTGAGCAGTAAGGGCCGGGATGACAGTCAGCAAAGATCTCCAGCTCATTGGGGGTCCCTGCCTCCAAACGCAAGGGAGGAATAACACTTGAGGTTGACCTCTGCCCTCCACGGGCACACTGACACCTGTGAGTGTGCACCTGCACACTCATGTGAGTGCATGAGTTTATGAGCTCAAGATTTCGAGTATCAAGGAGACATTTTTTAATGGAAGGAATGTACACATCCACATATCAGCCCTGACACTCCGGGCAGAGGACGCCTCAGTTGAGGGGTACATGCTAGTATATTTAGCAGCTCCCCTGACCTCTGCCCACTGGATACCAGAAACAGCTGTCACCCAAGAAATGGGGAGAATTACGACAACCAAATAACACCTATAAAATTTGTCACATGTCCCCAGGGTGGTCACTCTTCTCTGGATTAAGAAGCTATGCTTCCCACCACCATCACACGCTTGAGTGAATGAGAGCTGAATGCTATGGCTGATTTTGTTTTTTTTTTTAATTGAACATTTTTTGTACTAACAAAGAGAAACTATACAAAATGACATTATTTTTTCAGGACTGAGGTCAAACCTGTGCACTCCTGTGAGAAATGCAAGCACTCTGTCAACTATGCTAACCCTGTAGTCCCCAAAATGATTTCTTAACACATTTTATTGTCTTCCCTTGCTGCCCACTTCCACAGCAGCACGTGGCGCCTGTCATCTCAGGACACTGCTTCAGAAGGATGGGATAATTAATTAGTGCTCTGAAATCCTCGGTGAGCCAGGAGGGACGCCTTTGCTTGGAGGGCGGTGCTAAGCAGTGCTGTCTCCTCCTGGGCAGACAGATGCCCCTGATTAAATTTGAAGAAGAGAGGAAACTTGTAATCTGATTATCTGTACCAAGTGGGCGTAGTGTCGCTGATTCTATTCTCTTAGAGGGTGGAATCTCCATTATATATCATAAGAACAGTTGTTCAGCCACAGAGCCAGTGGCTGTACAGTGAGGGAAGTGGAGGACAGTGTCCGGGGGATGCTGGCTACATCTTCTCCTCACCTGGGTGCTTTCTTGGGGATGTGTTCCTGGTAGCTAGTCTCACCACAGCTGTGAAGCTCTGCATCTCCCTGTCCCCAAATATGAACTTTATACAGTCATTGTGAAGGAAACACATTCTTGTGTATGTTGCACGCTGCCCTCCCAAACCTCCATGGTGAGCAAACAACACTTGTTAGGTTATGACATCTAAACTCCGAATCTGTCCTTCATCAACTTCAGTTGCAGAAGATCCAGGGCTTCTGGGATTTTAAAAGGTCCAGAAAGGTGAACGGGAAACAACCACTCTTCACAGACCCCTGTGCGTGTCTCATTTCCTTTCACTGGCCTTATGTGTTTGCCATTGTTGTGTGACACTACTCTTTGGGGGCTGTGAACAAATGTCTACTGACCCCAGATAGAGAACCCACAACAGATCAAAGCAAAAATACTACCAAAGTCCAGCTTGGTGATTTTATTGGGGATATTTACATAAATGTAGATAACTCAAAAGGTCACATCACGGAAAGCCACGCCAACCTGGATCATGGTTCACGAGAGCTGCAACCCTGGAGCCGTATGCACGACAGGCAGGTAGTTCAAAAGGTGGAAGTCATTCTCCCAGGCGGCTGGGCCTGCTATATCCTCAGCGTTCTTCATCGTTTGTGTGACTTGGGGAAGGAGGAACCTTGTGAATTTTGTTTGTTTCTGTGACTTCCTGAACCTTTTGGAATGCTTACTTTCTGAGTCTTGGGAACTTCGGAGGAGATTGCTATCTGTCATCTTCCTGTGGATTCATCCAGACTCCATGGAAGACAAGCTCGTCTCCAGTCACAAAGAGAAAGCAGGTGTGGGTGTCAGCAGGCCTGGTCTATCTACCTGGATGAGAGAAGTTGTGTTTTTAAAAAAGGAACAACTTCACAGGTCAGCCATACCAACATCTGGCACTGTTCCACAGCACAGACACAAAGCCTATAGGGTATTAGTGAATCGGCAATTAAATAAAATCAGGGCCTCCTGTGCTGGCCATGTGTATAAAAGCCATTTCCTCAAAGCAGTAGCAATAACATTCAGGAAGCCTTCATCCAGGCTCAACTTTTCTCTAAGTCAGAGGTTCTCAACCTGTGGGTCGTGACCCTTTTGAGGGTCACATATCAGAAACCCTGCATGTCAGATATTTACATTACGATTTGCAACAATAGCAAAATTGCAGTTATGAAGTAGCAACGAGATAATTTTATGGTTGGGGGTTACCACAGCGTGAGGAACTCTATTAAAGGGTTGTAACATCAGGAGGGGTGAGAACCACTGTTCTAGGTTGGGGCTCACCACAGCATGAGGAACTCTATTAAAGGTTATAACATCAGGAAGGGTGAGAACTGCTGGTCTAGGCTGGGGGTCACCACAGCATGAGGACTGTATTAAGGGGTCAAGTCATTGGGAAGGTTGGGAACCACTGCTCTAAGTGTTTTCAACATAGTAACCCATTTTATCCTGTTTGAAGGCGAGGAAACAGGCATAGAGCACTTAAGTGGCTTTCCAGGTCACAGAGCTGTAAGTGAGAATGTGGGGTTGGAATTGTGTGGTTGTTTATCTTTGATTTCTTGTTTTTTTATTTTGTTTCACTTTTAGGACTGAGTCTTATATAGCACAGGCTGGTATCCAGTTCACTATGTGACTAAGAATAACCTTGAACTTTGGATCCTCCTGTCTCTACCTCCTGAGCTAAGACCACAATGTGTGAGCTGAGATCACAGGTGTATGAGCTAAGATCACAGGTGTGTACCACCTGATCTGGTTTATTTGGTGCCAGGCAAGCACTCTGCTCTAAGGCCTGAGTTACATGCCTTCTGTGGTGATATATTGTGTACCCTAACAAAATTTGCCTGAAGATCAGCGAACAGAATATGCCACCAGATTAAACAGCGGCCAGGCAGTGGTGGCACACACCTTTAATCCTAGCACTTGGGAGGCAGAGATCTGTCTGGATCTCTGTGAGTTCAAAACCACCCTGGACTACATGAGATTGACTCAGTCTAGGAGAGAAACAGAGCCAGGCAGTGGTGGCACACACCTTTAATCTCAGTACTTGAGATCTCATTCCTTTGCTTGGGAAGTATACATGCCTTTAATCTCAGCACTAAGAAGGAAGTAATGACTGGGTGGAGAAAGGTATATAAGGGGTGAGGAGACAGGAACTGAAGGCTTTCAGGCTGAGGAGTCTTAAAGGTAAGACGTGGCAGTGGCTTGTTCCTTTGTCTCTCTGATCTTTCAGCATTTACCCCAATGTCTAGCTCTGCATTTTTTTTATTAATAAGACCATTTAGATTCGAGTTACAGCCTTCCCTGCTCTTGAACACTGTGCTATGTTTTGCTCATATTGAAGACAATATGATCTAATTTGTTATTGAACTGCATGTAGGTTTTAGTGGACACTGGTCTTTTGAGTCATGGCCTATTCCTTTTGTTGAGTTACCACTCAACTAGAAAGTCCCTGAGGTCAGCAAGGAGATCCATGAGTAGGAAGGGACTCATTCAAAGCCTGTTGGGAATCTCATGCTGGGTATGCTGAAGGCCAGTTTGTGAGCATGCACAAATGTCTACATGAATTGTGGACGTGCATCCAGTATGGACACTTCCTGGGTGGGCACTAGCTCCAGGGTCGCATGCAGAAGGAAGGTGCTGCCTTCTGCAGACTCCATCAAGACTTAATGCTTTGCAGTGACAGCTGCCATAGAAATGCCCGGGTGGGAGATTCTCCCACACAAAGCACAGGATGCACCAGGCATAATCTTTATTACAAGTTTGGGATTTCAAAATCAATCTCTACACAAAGGGAGCCAACCAACCCCATGCTAGTGGATCTGTGGTTCTGAAGTTCTGAAAAAAGTCATTATATTTATGCTTTTCCATGAATTCAGAATGAAGAATAGGGGGTCTCCTTTATTTAGCTCTTTCTACTTAAATAATGCAGCAATGGGGGTGATCTCCGGTAATGTATAATTTAACATAATTGAGGAAGGGAGACAGAATGTCTCTTTCACTCACTATTTAATGACACCATCCCTAACGTAGCTGAGGACATTACATCACAGAGGTGTCCCAGAGAATGGGGATGGACATCAAGGGATGTCTGGGGAACAAAGGCAGGAGTGGAAACAGTTGACAGAGTTAAGCCAGAAGTCACCACCACTGTCACAGCAATGCAGGACACACAGGAAAGAGGAGATGGGCTCACGGAGACCCGCCCTTCCCTTTGTGCTTTCCACGGAGGGCTCCAAAAATCACTCATTTTCTCTCCTTTTTAAAAGTTACATTTTTTGAGAATTTCATACATGAATACCGTATTATATAATTTTCCATCCCCCTCTCCCTGGTCCAACTCCTCCCCTGACTCCTCCCTCTCCAATTTGTGATCTATTCTTTTTAAATTATTATTGCTATTACTCACAAAAGATGATTTGCAAAAGCATTTTCACTTCAATTAAGAGTAGGCAAGGACCAATGCTGAGGCTGCAAGCGCAGTATTAGTGCTAGAGAGGCTCTTTGTCTTAAATCAGGGTCGTCTCTGCCAACCCCGGTTTCTCATCTCTGTGCCCCATGAGCTCCATGGAGAGTTCAGAACAGTGTGGGTATGGGCCTGTGTATGTTCTTCCCAGTTTCCACGCCCCACAGGCCTAGGCAGGGCCTGCTGGGCTGACTCTGTGCATCTCCCTGGGATGCAGTCAGAGAGCCACAGGATGCGATCTCCCAGGAGCCAGGAGTTTTCTGTCAATCTCACACAGGTTCAGCTCTTTGAGGTATCAAAAGTGAAGCCTTCAGGTCCTAGGATTCACCCGCTGAGGTCAGTTCACAGCAAAGCAGTTCCTGGCTTCGGGGTCAGCAGAGAATTGTGGTGATATTGTGTTCCCCAAAATATTGTGTACCCTAATAAACTTATCTGGCATCAGAGAACAGAACAACCACTAGATATAGAGGCCAGAAAATGGTGGCACACATGCCTTTAATCCTAACATTCCAGAGGCAGAGATCCTCTGGATCTCTGAGTTCAAAGCTACACTGGAAACAGCCAGACGTGGTAACAAGAGCCTTTAATCCCAGGAAGTGATGGCAGAAAGCAGAAAGGTATATAAGGCATGAAAACCAGGAACTAGCTGGTTAAGCTTTTAGGCTTTTGAGCAACAGTTCAGCTGAGATTCATTCTGGATGAGGACTCAGAGACTTCCAGTCTGAGGAAACAGGATCAGCTGAGAAACTGGCATGGTGAGGTAGCTGTGGCTTGTTATGTTTCTCTGATCATTCAGCATTCACCCCAATAACTGGTCTTGGGTTTGTTTTTATTAACAAGACTCTTTAAGATTCATGCTACAGAGAATGTGTCTCTGAAGTCAGCAAAAGCCAAGATCCTCCTTTGAGGAAATCACTGTCACTTGACTAGGTCAAAACTACCCTAGATGCCCTTTCCTTAATTCAACTAAATTGGACCTAAATTACATGGACAGAAACATCTAGAGGGAGCGAATGGACAAGGGTGTGAATCACTGAGGTCACCATGGGTTGTGTCCTCCATCTCTCCATTCCTGCCCTGTTCCAGATATTTCCATGGAAGGAGCCTTGTAACAGGCTTTCTTTTGGGCCACCAACCACCTCCCAAATCATGACACGGAGACTTAATATTAGTTATGAATGCTCGGCCTTATCCTATGCTTGTCCCAATAGCTCTTATAACTTAATTTAACCTGTTTCTCTCCATCTAAGTTTTGCCTTGGGGATTTTTACTTTCTTTCATTCTGTATGTCCAACTTTCTTCTTTCTTCCATGTCTGCCTGGCTGGCACCGGGCGTCTCCCTCTTTTTCTGCCATTCTCTTCTTTCTCAAGCCTAGATTCCTCCTCTTATTCCCTCTGCCCACCAGCCCTGCCCATCCCTCTCCTGCCCAGCTATTGGCCATTCAGCTTTTTATTAGACCAATCAGGTGCCTTAGGCAGGCAAGGTAAAACAGCAACACATCTTTACATAATTAAACAAATGCAACCCACCATTACATAGTTAAGGTAATATTCCACAACATACAAAATTTAACACACCTTTACATAGTTAAAGTAATATTCCACAACAGTTCTGCCAGGAGGAACTCTGCCTCTCTACCACACATACGCTTCTTCATTTCTTCACAGCTGAATGAGGCCTACCACGGCCAGTCCATTCAAGCTCTGGGTACAGACACCTGGCCCCCAAGGAGTTCTCAGCCTGCATTAGAACGGATTCCCCTCCTCTCTTCACCAGAACTTCCCTGGTTTCAATGGCTATTTTCTACCTTGAAATGACCCAAGAAAAGGACAACATACTGATGAGGGTAATTGGTCATCACGGTTCAGAGGCATGGCTGAATCCAGTGCAGCTGAATCCAGTGCACTATCTAGACAAACAATCAGGAACAAAGTGTTTGTCTGTTCTGGTCCTGAGGTCAGCTTGATGAGCACTCCTTATTGTAAGACCTGGCTGATCAACCCACAGAGCTACAAATGCCTCATTAGCATACAGAGGGACTCATGGGTTCCCCATTTCCCCCAGACAGAGCCCACAACAGTGAAACCTGTGTGTCACAGCCGCCCTCCACCTTGTGAGAACTTACCCCTCCCCTTACTTTAGCCAAGACCTCATCGAACATAAAGTTATCAGCTTAAATTGCACCTAAGACATGGTTAGGTCTGTCTTAGGTTTTCTATTGCTGTGACAAAACATTGTGACTATAAACAAATTGGAGAGGAAAGGGTTTATTTCAGCTTGCAACTCTCAGGTCACACTCCACTGCTAAGGGAAATCAGGACAGAAATGCAAATAGAGCAGGAATTGAAGTCAGTAACTGAAGCAGAGGCCGTGGAAGGATGCTGCTTACTGGCTCCCTCCTCATGCTCTTTCTGTTTCCTTATAGTATGCAGGACCGCCAGCCTAGGGGTGGGCACTGCCAGGGTAAGCAGGCCCTCCCACATCAATCATCAGCCAGGACAAGGCACCACAGACTTGCCCATAGGCCAGTCTGGCAGAGAACTCCTTCGGGGTTCCCTCCTCCAGAATGACCCCAGTTTGTTTCAAGTTGACAGAAACTACCCAGCAAGGGAAGAAAGTCAGCTCACCACAGTAGCTTCATGCTTGAAAACCATGCTGCAGGCATGGCTGCGGCTCAGGAGCCCCACGAGGTTTGGGGGTTCTCTTTGCTGTCACCCTCTGTATGCAATCCTTCCTTCACTTTTCACTTGGGGTTCTTCCATGTGGCAGAGAAAGTGACAGCAAAGGACAGAGTCGGGGCTTCGACCAGTGGAAGTGATCAACCACCTCAGCACAACGAGGAAGACCCTCCAGGCTCGCAAGGCTGTCACCTCTGTTTGCTCATCTAGCAGCCTTACTTCTCTGTCAGCACAGCATGAGGAAGCCTGAAGCTCCTCAATTCCAGCAGGAAGTCTGTTCTCAAATCTATCAGTGCATAAGTCAACTATGGCTGAGGCAGGCACACCTACCCATGTCACACAGAGAACTACCATGGACCAGAACTGGGTCACATGTCCATTCTCATGGCCTACTCTGACCCATGGTTCCTGAAGAACCAAGTGAACTTGGAAGGGACAGCTCCCCAAACACAAGCTGGGGTAAACAAGAGCAATCATAGCCTTGGCAGAGTTCCACTAGTACATGTTGTCATGTGTGTTTACAACTCACCTCTTTGAGTTTCTTTCTGGACTTGGGAGCAGTATGTCCTGCTCTTACATCACTGACCAGGGGTCTGCATGTGGTAGCTGCTCAGAAAACCTTCTTAGCCAACATGTTTTTCCATCTGACGTGCTGATGGAGCAGATTCTTCTCCAGGATGAGGATTTGAGACCCATATTGGGAGGGTAAGTTCACACCAGAGACATAGGTGAAGAAGGTGTGTGATATTTTCTGCACAGACCCTCTCACTGGGCTGAGACATCTCTGCCACTCTCTGGAAGCCACAAGCTCTTATCAAAGCCTCCCTCAACAGCTACATGCCTAAGATGGGGTGGGCAGTGGTTCCAGGTTTCAAATTCCAATTGTGGGAACAAGGAATCCTATAACATGAATCTTAAAAGGTCTTAATAAAAAACCAAACAAACCTGGAGCCGGGTATTGGGGTCAACGCTGGAAGATCAGAGAAACAGAACAAGCCACAGCCACCTCGCCTTGCCAATTCCTCAGCTGATCCTGTTTCCTCAGACTGGAAGCCTTTGAGTCCTCATCCAGAATGAATCTCAGCTGAACCGCTGCTCAAAAGCCTACAAGCTTAACCAGGCTAGTTCCTGGTTTTCATGCCTTATATACCTTTCTTTCTGCCATTACTTCCTGGGATTAAAGGTGTGAGTCACCACGCCTGGCTGTTTCCAGTGTGGCTTTGAACTCACAGAGATCCAGATGGATCTCTGCCTTAGGAATGCTAGGATTAAAGGTGTGTGTGTGTGTGTGTGTGCCACCATTTTCTGGCCTTTGTATCTAGTGGCTGTTCTGTTCTCTGACCCCAGATAAGTTTATTAGGGTGCACAATATTTTGGGAAACACAGTACCACCATAGAATCCTTGGCCCATTCCTTCTGGATACATCTGCAGTTCCCAGCCAATGGGGAGGTTCCTGAAAGGATCCTCAGGGCAGCAGGCCTGTGAGCTTCACATCTATGACATCTAAGGAATAGCACTGAGATCCTGGGGAGGAAGCATCACGGCCTGGAGCTTGCTGGTCAGATGCTGTAGTGAGGGTGTAAAGGTGGGAACCTGGGTCTGAGGAGTCTGAGATGGAATTGACTCACAGTTGGTTGTGGACATGGACAAAGACGGCACTTTTGCAGTTTCTAAGTGAGAAAGGCATCTTTGGAGGAAAGGTGAGCACTATCCTTGCCTGACACCAGAGGGCTGCCAGGAACCCGGCCTATGCAGAGCCTGTTATGAGGATGCTAGGAGGCTGGGAAGCCCTGCCGTGGGTGCAGGCTGCAATGGAGCCCCACAGACGCCTCAGAGTCTGCGTCAGCTGGCAGAGGCAGGGTGAAGGGCACAGCCTCCCACGGAGGGACTCATTACAGGAGGCAGCGAGCGCAGAGCAGGGCAGGCTGCAGTTAGTGTAGACAGCTTCGCAATCGACTGAACAGGCAAGCTGGTGTCCCCAAGAGAGAGCGGAGCAGGAAGGATGGCGTGGTGCCGTCTGGACGTCAATATCTCAGACTTTGATCCATTTTCAGACTCAGCTCCAGCACACGCTTGCTTGACAGGCAGTGTGAAGTTGAGCAAAGTTTTCATTTGCTTTGAGTTTCTCACTTTTTTTTTTTACACACAGTAGGATGCCTTCTTTTTGAAGATGAGTTTCTGATGTGGGCCCTGTAGTTCCTGGGTAGTGTAGTGTGTGTATGTGTGTGTGTGT
>CABHPH010163105.1:77001-89348 GCA_902168325.1 Peromyscus nudipes
TGTGTGTATGTATGTATGTGTGTGTGTGTTGTGATGTGTGTATGTGGTGTGTGTGTGTGGTATGTGATGTGTGTATATATATAGAATGGTGTGTGTGGTGTGGTGTGTGTATGTGTGTGTGTATATGTGTGTGGTATATGTATGGTATATGTAGTATGGTGTGTGTAGTGTGTGGTGTGTGTGTATGTATGTGTGTGTATGTGTGTTATATATATGTGTATGTGTATATGCATGGTATGTGTGCATGTGTGTGGTGTTTGATGTATGTGATGTGTGGTGTGGTGTATGTGTGTTGTGTGTGTGTTGTGTGTGTGTGTGTGTGTGTGTGTGTAGATTGCAGAGGGCAATAGCAGGTGTCTTCTTGGGTCACTCCCCATCCTATTTTCTGAGGCATGTGTCTCATTTATCTGGAGCTCACCGATTAGGCTAGACTCGCTGACTGCAGCAGCCCTGGGGTGGTCTTATCTGTCACTCTCAGGACTGAATCACAAGATGAGGCAATGTGCCGTCATCTGAATTTGGGTCCCCATGCACGTTATGGGGTCACACTATCTCATCAACCTCTTACGTGTTCTTCATCAAAGAAGTTGCTTAGTCTAAAGGGGGAGTTTACATAAGAAAAACCAGCATCTCACCTGCAGGACTTGTCAGGGCCTTTAACACATTACTATTCGCTGAGCCTCTAAGGAGGATACCACCAGGGACCCGGGCTCTGCACAAATGTGCTTCCCTGAACACTCCAGAGACCTGGCCAAAGCTGCTTTTGGACAGTTCCACCTGGATGAATAAATGCCACATCCAAGCTGTAACCAGGGTAACCTCAGAGCACAGAGACATCTACCTGACAGACTAAGACAGACATGAGCCAGTCATAATGGTACAGACCTGTCATCTCAGCTCCTGAAAGGCTAGAGCAGGATAGTATGTTCAAAGCCTGTCTGTACGGAGTGAATTCAAGGTCACTCTGAGCAGTGGAGTGTGATCCTGTCTCAAGATAAACTGTAAAAAAAAGGGCTAGGCATGTCGCTGGGTGGTAGAGCGCCTGCATAGCATGGATAGAGATCTAGCTATGTCCCATCTCCAGTTAACAATAATAATAATAAGAAGAAAAAATGAATCAGAAATATTGAGTTCCTAGATATCGAGTCAATCCAAGCAGTAACTATCTCATCTGATCTCACTGTCACCCCTTCCTTCTCAGAGGACTCTCCCTCTCACATGCCCCTCCCTCTCAGCTTCTCCCTCTCACATGCCCCTCCCTCTCAGCCCCTTCCTCTCACATGCCCCTCCCTCTCACATGACCCTCCCCTCCCTGCCTTTCACAGCCATGCTATTGCTTAGTGTCTAATTGAGCAGACTTTGACATCCTGTGTGGTGTTTCACAGAAGGATCATTCTTCCCTTGCCTGGATCCACGGTCTCTGTTCTTTAGACACCCTGGAGGCGCTCTCTCCAAGGGAGTTCACTCAGCACTGATGCTCATTTGGCATTTAAGTAATAATCATGGTGAATGTTGTCCTGACAAACAGTCTCCCTTTCCTACACACACACACACACACATACACACACACACACACACACACACACACACACACATACACACACACACATATACTTCATAGGTAACATAAGAAGGCCTATGTTATCCTGGTTCATTTCCAGGGAAGCACTGTGTGTGTTTCTGGTTTTTGGAAGTCTGGGACAGAGAGAACTCAACTGACAGCCGCTGTGAAGGGAAGCAAACCGTGCAGGCCACTGAAGGCAGAGAGGCTCCACTAGCCAACAGGAGGCCGAGTTTGCTTGAGTCTGGGGCAGGCCAGGAGAGATCCATATTTTATCCAGACCCCTTCCTTCATTCATAATGTAGATAGCATCACACTGGCTATCCTGCCTGGAGGGACTAGGAGAGCCAACTGCCCCAGGCAGCATCAACCCCTGGCTGTCCGCTGGAAAATGGGCTCCAGGTTCCTTCTCCTCCCGGCTCTCTTCTCCTCCAGGCTGTGGTGGTATATTTCTTCTTAGTGGTTCCTTTCCTGCTTCCATGGTAGGGAGGGTCATGATGAAAAAGTAGTACCAGTAGTGGGCTGTCTGTAGCACAGGCTTGTTTAATTTTCAGTCTTTTATTATTTAACCTGCCCCCGTGGGGAGTTAAACCGACATCCTATCAGGGAAGAGGCAGGTGGACCTAGAGAGCTAAGGAAATTGGGGGTCAAGATTTGCTTGGGCTGGACGATTTAATTTGCCTGACTGCTGGGCCTGTCAGGGATTTCTGCTGCAACCACTGGGACCCTCGTGAAGCCAAACAGCACAGGAAGAAAATGAATTCCTGGATCAATTCCTCTGTTTGGAGACTTTAACTTGTGTTCAGTTGAACAAAGAGTAGGAAAGACAAAGAGAAAGGAAGAAGCCGAGAGACTGAAGCCGTCACGGAAGACTAGCTCAGAAAGCCCAGGTCCATGTTTGTGTTCTCCATCAGGAAGCCAGCAGCCCCTGCATCCAAGCTTGACTGAGAGAGAACCCCAGAACTGCTCTCTTCCTCCTTTCCCACCCCGCACTCCCCCACCCCCTGCAAGTTCCATTCCCCTTGCCAAAGGGATGAGATGGAGAAGCCACCTGTGGCAGAGGGAGGTGCTGGGGTTTAGATGGGCTTCACCCTCGAGGTTCCCGTTCTGGCGGCTGGGTCCTCGGCCTGGGTGCTAAGATGTGTTGTACCTTTAGGAGGCAGAATCTGGTGCTCGTGTCTCTGGGAGCTCCACAAGGGGGAGAATGTTCTCCACAGCTCCTGTGAGGAAAGGCTGGCATAAAAGACCAAGCCCCTAACTGTTTTCTGGTCTCTTGTTTGGTCTTGGGATGGCTTCCCTGGAAGGTTCTCTTGCTGTGTTCTTGTTCGTCATAGGACACCACTGAGTGGTGGAGATGAGTGCTTGCCTGAGTGAAGCATTTCTTCACTGGAGCCTCCTATGTGATGCATCACACAGCCTCTAACATGGTGTTATTACAGTGGACGAAAGGCTAATAATACACAAGGTCAGTGTGTCTGGGGCAGTGAGGCTGGGACCCCAAAGGCCTGGGAGACCTGCCTTGTTTTCCTAGAGAATGGAAGTCAGACCGTGCCTCAGATGGGAGGAGCCTGGGCTGCCTCCATCATCTGTCCTGGTCATTGCTTATAGCTGTTTCCCCAAAGCCTCCTGCTAAGTCCTGTTGCATGGCTTCCCATGGCTTCCATGGTGTCCTCACTAAGAATGCATCCAGGAACTGCACAGAAGGAACTGGTGTGCAGGGAGGGGCAGGAGTGTGCCACAGAAGGGGAAACTGCAGGGCAAAGCCGAGGCATTTTGAGAGAGAAGATACCCGGCAGGCAGGTATGCTATATCCTGGGTGCTGAAGGTCAACTTCAAGTTACAGAGGAACAAGAAGTTTTCAGTGCCCTTGCATTTACTGTGTTCCGTGCAAAGTTTAAGCAGAAATTGGACAGCACCCTTCAAATAGCTGAGTAATAATGATGGGAAAACGGGGCTTTTCTAGGGAATCCCCTAATCTAGCACATATTAGCCCAAGATTGAGGCTTCAGTCAGATGGGCGTCATGACAGCTCACCTTGAACTCTATTTGGGATCTCCATGGAAACATGCCTCTGGGTGTGACTGTGAAGACAGACCCACCCTGACCGTGAGTGGTGCCATCCTCTTGGTTAGGGTCCTGGACTGAACAAAAAGGAGAATTAAATGTTCTTCTGGGACTCCTTGGGCATGAGTCAGTGGTGCCCAGTGTTCATCTCTTTCTATTTCTCGACTGTAGAAGCAATGTGACCAGCTGCCACACCCCTGTCACCATGATAGATCACCTTTGAGTATGAATCACACAAGCATTTTTTAGTACTTTCTGCCAGGTATTTGATCCCAGTGATGGGAAAAGTAACCAAGGCAGATTTCATGAGCCCTTGATGGAGGCCCTAAGAGGGACCCATGACTTCCAGGGTGACCTTTCCCATATCATTTCACTTTAACCTAGTCACAGTGAACACCAGAGGGACTCTAGGCCAATAATAATAATAATAATAAACAACTGGCCAGTGTTCTTTGATACTGTTGAGGTCTAGAGAGAGGAGGAGGGACGGAAGGCCAGTCTCGGACCAGAGAAGACAAAGCGCAGGGTGATCCCGTTCAGTGTGAGTCCTGGGGTAGATCCCTGTAAAATCTGAGGAATAAACCAACCAGCAAATATCTCTGTAGCACAAATTCTGAGTTCCAGCAAATGGCTGTTTAAGATGCTGACGTAATGGAAGATGGGGTAAAGGGTCTGTGCACTCTCAGGGGCATTTCTGTAAAATTTCTTTGGGTCCCAAATTCTGTTTCAAAAGCCCTCACTTTCATTCATGACTGTGCAGCTCTGGACACCCCTGGTATCCCAAAAATCTTAACTCTTGAAAAAAGTCACATTGCTCAGAGGTGACCCTCCCTCATGCTCAGGGACCGGCAGTGAATGACACATTCAGCTCCTGACCTCCCTCTTTGATTCCATATTCAGGTTTTAATCAAGTAAGTTAAAGTCATCAGTGTGCCCTAAAGGCCCGTGACACCGGGCACTGCTGAAATCTCATAAATAAATTAGGAGACCTGTGCGATAGGAGAACCCTTTCCTCTCCCGGGGGTGGAGACCCCTGCATCTCATTCTCTGTTAAATGCTTCACTGTGTCCTTGGTGGAGGTGGGATCTCAATGGCAAGGCAGAGAGAAGGCTCTTACAGGTCACTGTTGTGAGTCTTCAGGAGGGAGACATGGACAGGTGTGGATACACTGGTGACAGTTTTGGCCTGGCTTCAAAGATCAGAAGTCTAGGATAGTAAGCACAGCTGCCTGTTGTGTGGATAAAGCAACTCACCCTTAAAGGTGATGTCCAGACATGTCATCTATGAAAAGAATTGTAAAAATTCAGATGCATTTTCATGGACAGGGTAGCTGTCTACAGCCATGCCAGAGGCTTTATTATGGGGATAGTTGCATGCTACTCCAACAGAAATGTTCCTTGCTTTTGAGTTGAGGAAGTGCTCTCAGTGGGCTTTGTTGATCACAAATCCTTTTCAGAATGAAGCAGTCCGCTAAGTAATAGATCTTTAAAACCATATTGATTGGGATATGATTATGTCCTATAAAACTCACTTGATTAAAGTGAGCAATTAAAAGGAATTCCGTAAATTCACAGTTGGATAAATAACATCACAGTACAAGTTGAGATCATGGTAGTGATGACCATTGAATTGTTTGAGCCAGATACCACCAGCCACCTGCTGGACTCCCAGCACATGGTCCAAAGTGCTGCATATGCATGAGCATGCACACAAATGCACCCCCATATCCCTACAAAGACAGTGAAATCAAGGACCAATGCAATCATGGGTCATTAAGGGGTAAGGAGACAGAAGAGGGTTGATGTCATCAAAGGGCTCAGTCATTGTTGACAGCTTTGAAGAGGGCTGATGAAGCCAGCAGTCACAGAGTGTGGTGACTTTCAGCTAGAGAGGTGGGCACTCCGCCCTGAACTACAAGAAGGATCAGCCCTACTGTCCCTGTTCCCCCAACTTTAACCAGGTGAGACCCGATCTTCAACTTTGACCTCTAGGGTAATGTACTGTAGTGTTTATGCCACCGTGTGTGGGGATGGGATTGTTACAGCAGAAACTGACCCAGGCTGTAGCCTCTGTTCAGACTCCCAGCTAAGGTGTGCATAAGCACAAGCATTAACCCCTAGCACAGCAATGGTCAACTGGTGGCATCTTTGCTTTGAAGAACATTTGGGACTCTCTGCTCAGCAGCCCAAGAATTCACAACAGAGAATTATCTAGCCCTCCCAAATGTCAGCACTGCTAAGTGTGATAGGTTCTGTGATGTGCTCACCTCACCAAAAATACACATCATTTCACAGCTTTCGGGTATGGGAGTGCCATGAACCGGGGATCAGACTCTTCTCTGGTACTTGACAGTTTATCATTTGTCCTGGTGTCCGATGATATTCACACATGGAGAACAGCAAAGTGATGAAAAGTCCTATGGTTCCTTTAACCAGATGGAGGGCCCTGCTTGCTTCAGCGAGTAGAGGGCATGGGCATTGTGCCTCGGGGCCTTGCTTTCTCTCTATGCCTACAGACTTCATTCCTCTTCTCACAGGAGGAAGTATGTTTGTGTCTGTATTCACCACAGGGTGCGGTAAATCCTTTGACACTGGCCTAGTGAGGAATTTAAATCCAATGTCTGTGACCCAGCTGAGAGGAGGATCTTGCATAGGCTGTGCAGGTGAGCTTGAACAGAAGCCGCCTTTCCTGGCCACTGCCCCCCCAGCGGAGTGGGTGAGCTGGGTGGTGTGTATGGAAATGCAGCGTAAGGTCTATGGCTCTGAGCTCACTGCTCTTATTAGGCGGCCTGGACATAGAAGAGCTGGGGAGAATAACAACAGCTCTGTGTCCTCAGAGCTCCCTGACCCTGGTCGTTTGGATTAGGTGCTCTTGAAATGAGAAGGCCCCACAGTAACAGAAGCTTGCCACTTAGGGTCTGAGACTGTGGGAGTCAACGCCAGGCCAGGACGAGAGGGAGAGAGGGAGAGAGGGAGACTGATTTATTCTCCATGTATCTGATAGAAGACTCACTGAATACTAAGGTCTGAAAATAGACAGACAGACAGACAGACATTCATGCAGATACATGTCTGTGTAAAATATACAAATAAATTTAATCATAATAAGTTAATATCATTCTGGACACTATGGTGGACCTGGTTGTGAACCATGTTTGGCATTTCATCTGTGCACTGTGAACTTTTCCTGGGAAGACATGACCAGCATTTATCCCTCCCCAACCCACCCCAGGGAGGGCACCAACATCAAAGTAATAATGGTTACAGCAACTTCTAACTTAGTGAACCAGTGAACTTATTGACCTACAGGAGCATTGGTGTGGAGTTGCCTGCCACAGCATAGATGACGACTCCAAACAAACACAGCACTGAAAGGTCTCACCCCAGCACATGTGGCTGATGTCCCCACAGCTGGATGGAGTCTCCTCTTCCTTAACTTCTTACCTCCCATGTCCTCCAGCACCTCCCAAGTCAGCTATGAGGAGGTGGTTGGAATCCCAGCTGAGGGCCATCAGACCCTCCCCAGCCCACCCCACCTCATTCTGATCCTGGTGGAGTTGATGAAGGATGCTCTGGTTAGCACGGTAATACCAGCTATTCTCAAAGGACGCACTCTCAAACAACCTGTTCTACCTGAGGACTTCTGAGACGGGGGTTGCATTTTCCCTTTTGCAAAGGAAGGTTCAGATTCCAGAGACCCTGAGTGATGGAGCTGGTTGGTACCTCTAAGCCACTGTGAAGAGCTGGGTTCACCATAGCTGAGGGCTGTATCACTCTGCTCCCTGAAAATCTGAGGGAGAATGGCTCATTGGACGCAGCACACAGACTCCAAGGTCTTCAGCCTCCTTCAGCCACACTGTATTTTGGTGGTTGTGGCAGGTTTCAGCTTGAGTCCTGCTCCATCTGCAGAGCTCATTAGAGGTGAGAAACTGCTTTTAAAGCAGCAAGTGACAAATTCTCTTCACTGTGTAGGAGCCAGAGGAGCAGGCCAACACGGGTCACTACTGTTTAGAGCAATCACAGAACACACGCACCATGTGCTGACCTGTCACTTGTCAACAACAGCCCAACCAGGAGTTATTTAATCATGGAACTGAGCACCCACCACCTTCCTGTTCCACAGAAACATAACTATCTGGTTCTGTAGCAAATATCTGAAGATTTTAGCTGCCAACAGATATTGATCCATTCCCAAGCTCCTTCTCCAAATCAATACGGTGTGCCGCCAAGACACAGGGAATAGGCAACTGTGGAAGTCTGAGACTCTGAATACAGGGTGAGCCCACTCCAGCGCCCGTAGGCACAGAGCCAGAGGCTCCCAGAGGCACCACACCTATGGAGGGACACAAACTTCACCTAAGCAATTTTAAGTCGACTGTGTTTAATGAGAGCCACACCATTCATACAGACTTCAAGCTGTGACCCAGCAAGAAAACACCAATTTAGCCTTACTAAACATACCCTGATTTTTTTTTTAAGTGCTTCATGCCACATAAATTAGACTGCCATTGAGATAATTGGATCCTTGTGGCTCTTAATTTTTCACAGATACACTATTTTGAAAATAAGTCATAAACTATCATCTCTGAATTTGAAAGTCAATTCACACTGGCTATGTTTCTGCAGTTTGAAGTCCAGGTACATGTCTTTAACATGATCCAGAGAGATGCAGCCTCGTCCTCTCTTCCAGCACTGCAGATCGCAGCCAGCCCAGCCAGCCCCAGCAGCTGCATGGGCCTTTGGCTTTCTGTCAGTCATCTTTTGAGAAATGGATATGTCCAAATATTCGACGGGTCCATAATGGGTTGAAATTGTTGCTCCAAAAATCATTCTCTTCCTGGCCAGAGCAGGATTGCATTTTACATTTGCACTGAGCTAAGCGAATGCTGAATAGATGGAATATCTCAATGACCATTCTATACAAATGAATAGGCTCCTGTGATGTATAAAGAAGCGGGTGGCATGTTTCAATAAAAAATAAAAGTGTGCTTTTCCTTTTCAAAAAGATTTTTTTTTTTGCTTGGAGGTAGCATAAGCATCAGCATAAAACAAATAGCCAAATACACTTCTGTGTAGAATTCAGCTTTAAAATGCTGAGGTGGGCTCTCTTCTAAGGAGGCACCAGACTCCAGACTACTCGAAATGACCAGCTAACCAAACAGATGTCTTGATAGGAAAACAAAACAATGCATTGAGCATCAAGTGAAACACACCACCCAAAATCCATTTCCTCTGCTTGTCACAATTTTACCCACCTCCATGGTATTTCAGCAAATGGATGGCACAGAGGGAGGAGGGATGCTAGCTATATGAAGTGTAAATTTGTGATTTATACAATGATTATATGATTATTTGTGATTATACAATGATAAGTAAGATATGACTACGGCAAGAAGAGACCATGGGGCCTGGGAAGGCAGAAGCAAAGAGCAGGACTGAGCCAGTTAAGGCTCTGGGAGATCTTCCCGTCATCTTCCCCTTGGAAGGTAAACTACCTCAGAATACTCTTTGGCTTCACTGCAGCCAACAGAGGGAACAATAAGGATCATGTTCTAAAGACAGTCTCAAAAATTCTGGCTGAAGGCACTGCTTTACCTCTGGTGGCTATCAGACATCGGCAGAGCTCCGTGGGCATCTGACACACTGGCTCCTGGTCTTAAAGCCAAATATCTAGCAGCTGGGGAGGTCACTGATTTGGATTGCCATGGCTGAGCTAGAAGCCATGAGCAGTCCTTGCAGCCACCACCACCCTGCACGATGCTGACCTTCTTATGTGTAATGGCACCAGCAAGGCACATGGCCTTAAGCAGGTCTGAGTGTGGCCAGGGCTCCTGCATCCCTTACCAGCTCCTTGTGATTCAAGGCTGTTGGCCCCAGAGCACCCTTCTAGCAGTGAGCTCTGCAGCTCAAAGTGTTTCAAAGTCTTTAGGAAAATAGTGTCTTGTAGAGACATACTTTCCCTTGGAACATGAGTTTGCATCTGTGAACAAGCCACATACCCTGTGAGGTCTTCAATGGAAACCTGGCATTAAGATGTGGTAATTCCTCCAGAATGTCATTTTTTTTTTTTTTTTGTTTTTCGAGACAGGGTTTCTCTGTGCAGCTTTGTGCCTTTCCTTGAACTCACTTTGTAGACCAGGCTGGCCTCGAACTCACAGAGATCCGCCTGCCTCTGCCTCCCAAGCGCTGGGATTAAAGGCGTGCGCCACCACCGCCGGGCCGAGAATGTCATTTTTAAGGGACATAAATAGAAGAGAAATCAAAGCCACCACTTCTGGTTGAATGTGTTTTGTTTTGTTATGTTGTTGTTTCTCTCACGTAGGGTCTTACTCCGTATCCTAAGCAAGGCTCAACCTCACTCTCCTGCCTCCACTTCCAGGTGTGACGCTTACAGGCACACGTGAGTGTAGAGTTACTTATCTTGTTGCTGGACAAAACCCTACAAAGGCAACTTGAAGGAAGGGAGAGCTTCCTCATCTGGGCTCAGAGCTCCAGGGTGAAGCCCCGCCGCTTGAGTCACTGGTCACACTGTCTCCACGGGCAGAAGGCAGAGAGAGGTGAACTTGGGGGCTCAGGGGCCTTCCTCCCCTTTATGCCGTCTTAGTCTATGGGGTGATGTACAAACTCCCATCTCCACCAAGCTGATCTAGGTTACTCCTCATGCTCAGAGGTCTCTCTTGGCAAGGTGATTCTGTAGCCTATCAAGGAGACAGTCAACATTAACCATCACAGCACCACTTCCTTGCTGATTTTAAAGACATTTCCAAGGATGTTCTCCTGGTTCTTATGTTCATCTAGATGTCCTTGCAACACACCGGTGTGAGAAGACACCTGCTGTGCCTATAGCCATACCTGTGACAGCAGCTGTTAGTGACACCCCATTAAAACTGTGGCAGCAGTCAGCGGTGCTCTCACGCAACTTGACCAGAGCTTTGTCATCGTGTGGCCACCCCGCCGGCCTGTGCCACCCCCTTCCTACGTTCACCGTCCCGTTTGAATTGCGGTGCTTCTTGTCTTCCATTGACACTGACTCAGCAATACGAGCCCGTGTTGCAAATGGTGTCAAAGAGTGGAAAAGGTCAGTGGGACACATCAGGAAAGGGTGTGGGAGCAAGCAGCTTCATCACCCTGCCCTTGGCAGATGCTCCACATAGGGCGAGGTGAAGTGGGGCTGACCGGATTCCATGGCACATTTAATTGGTTGCCATCAATTACCCACTCTCTTCTCTTGGTTGCCTGTCATAGCCTCTTTCTCAAACCGCGCTGAACCATTGTTGAGATCTGCATGGATGCATGACCCGGAGCAGCCACTGTGGAGAGGAGAGCCAGCTCTGCCAACATGGCTGCTCTTTGGTTTTCCATGTGAAGAATTCAGCGTCAAAATCAAAATAATTCTCCTCTTTTTGACCTGAGAACGTCCCTCCTGCAAGATCACCCCATGCCTGACCTTCACTGGACCTTTAGTTAAAAGCGGGACTTGTTTTCAATGCGGGATGTGCTGGCGTCTCTTGTTGTCAGCTGTGCTCTTCCAGCTCCGGAGCTAGCAGGGTGTGTGTCTCCCTCTTGCTCCTATTGCTTGGGGTGTACACTGCGGCCCGACTACATCACCTTTGACTGTGGTGTTTTCAAAGGTAGGAACATGCCACATAGGATTTTCTCCTAGCCTGTCACACAAGGACAGATTAATCTATGACCACTGGTGGGAGTGGAGATGAGAGGCAGGAAAGGCCCTGACCTACTTGTACTCACCTCCCTGGAGCCCACTGAGCTTCTCTGCACCTCAGCACTGGAACTGACATGGTCCTCCTCTAGGGCATGGGCTAAGGTGACATGATGGCATTCGATCACTGTTGTCATGAGGAGGCTCCTACAGACCCTGGAGGCCAGTCCACCGTGCCAGGGGTATTGCATTTCATTAGTCTGAACGGTGACCTTCTCTGACTCTCTCACTCCAGAGAGCGCCCCTGCTCACCACTTCTGCATCGTGAGATGCCTTTGATGTCAGTATACAGAGCTGTCTCACAAAGAAAGGAGCAGGGAAGCCGAGAACTAACGGAAAAGACCAGAGAGGCCATAAATTGAGGTAGAAAGAGGCTTCCTCCAGTTTTTCTTATCATGTTGCCCTCCTCCCCAGAGTCTGGGGGTGGGGCTAGAGTCAGAACACAGACCCACTTGACCGGTGGCTATGGTGATCACCCACGGCTAATGCTGAGTGATCCAAGAATGATGTACTATTTCTGGTGGAGGGCTATAGACTGGTGGACTCAGATCAGCTGTAGGACAAATACCCTCTATACAAGTGACTCTCACAGCCCTGGGTTCCACTCTCTGCTGAGGCCATTTGGTTTATTCTTGCTGAGTGTGTACTGGGAGTAGACGGGGGTGAGACCAGTCCTCTTGCTATGATTTTCTCAACATTCCAGAAGGCACTAAATGCCTGTGACATAGCAGATAGAGATGGGAGGCTTCATGAGTCTGGCCCATACTGTGGTTGGTCTCACATTGGAAAGCCTGTGTACTCAAGTCTGAGAGCCACACACTATGATTGGTCACATGCGGGAAGGCCTGAGAGTGTTCAAGTCTGAGAGCCACATATGGTGGTTGTTCACATGTGGGAAAGCCTGCATATTCAAGTCTAAGAGTCATGCACCATGATTGGTCACACGTGGGAAAGCCTGGGCATTCAAGTCTGAGAGCCACACACCATGGCTGGTCACACGTGG
>CABHPH010163106.1:0-34864 GCA_902168325.1 Peromyscus nudipes
TCTTCCCGCAAGTTTCCATGGAGGAAGAGGCTGACCATGGGCCCTGCCGCCAACCGACTCAGAACACTGCTCTAGACAGAGGGTCAGAGTCTTTGGTCCTCATCCAGTCTATGCAGTATTCATACAGTACCAGAGTCAGTACTGGATGGGAGAGAGGCTCTGCCGTGATCTGTATAAAGCCAGTAGAAGCCCCACCTCCCCAGGATTAATCATTAGGTCCATAGAGATCTGTTCACTCTGTTTAAAATACCAGATCTATCTGTCTGTCTGTCTGTCTGTCTGTCTATTTATTGTAATTCGCTAATTCCAATTAGTGCTGCTTGATGGAATGCTGACTGATACTGGTTGGCTTGGCCTTGTGAAGGTCTTGTGCAAGTGACCACAGCTTCAGGGAGCCTGTGAGTGCAGCAGTCAAGTTGTACCTGGGAGATGGCATTTCACAAGACTCTTTCCCATCTACCGGCTCTTACCTTCTTTCTGGTCCCTCTTCCATGATGCTCCCTAAGTTTTGGGGGTCGGGGTTGATATCCATGTCCCATTTAGGGCCGAACACTTAACCATCCCTTATTCTCTGCATTTTGGCCACTTCCTAGTCTCTGTATTAACTTTAGCCCACTGCAGAAGAGGCTTCTCCGGCCAAGACTGGCTCTGCATGCCTCTCCATAAAGCATCAGGTCCCATCAAGATGCTGTTCCCTCTGTATAGATCATCAGGTTCCAAAGAGGTTCCATCCTTTCCCCATCATGAAGGCTCAGGGACACAGGTAGCAGAAGTCAATACTAATTAAACAGAAGTAGAATCCATTGAGTGGATACTAGAGACTCCGAGAATCACTGGAAAGGACTGCAAATCCTAGTTCCCAGACCACAGGCCAAACCAGCGCAAGGAGAACATGGCTACTGAACACAGGAGGCCACCACTCTCTTCCCTTCAAGGCTATGAACTATACTGCTGCCCACCATGGCTTCACCTGGACAATCACCACTAGAATGAGTGAGCCACCAGAAAGGCCACCTAGAGCCCAGATGACATGCAGCATGGCCCACATAACCAGCAGACCTTGCACTGAGGTCTAAGGGAGGCTGGGAAAGCGCCGCACTTTCTGCCTCTGTAGCAGCGGCAGGCAGGGGTGGAAATCCTCCAGATCCAGAAAGAGGGTTCAGATCTGGGGCAGGGAACTCACCAGTGGCCACTCTCGTTCAACACAGCCCACCTTTGGCACGTGTCCACGGGCAGACAGGCCACGGGAGGGACGAGGACAAAAATAGCAGCTCAGCTGAGCGTCTGCCATGTGCCAGCCGCTCTTGTGAAGCACATCAAAAAAATCAGCTCATCCGAGCCTCGGCTCCCCACGAGGGAGGCGCTGTCCTGCTCTCTATCTCACCACGGGAAGACGGAGGACCGCGCAGCCAGCAGGAAGCGTGCTGTTACCTGGTCCAGACCATCGCAATAAGTGCCTGGTGTTACCAACTTCCTGAGAGAGAAAAAGCTTCACTGGGCTCACAGTTTGGAGGGTGCTTTGGACCCGTGAATAAGCAGCACATGCTGGTAGGGGCCCAGAGGGCAGCCGGGCAGCATCTCATGACCCAGAAATCGAAGCTAGAATGAGGAAGAGACAAGATCTCACAGTCTCTGATTGAGGATATGCCCACCCTGAAGATCTCCCACCAGGCCCTACCCACTTTTTTAGGTTTCTGCCATTGCCGTCTGTGAGTGGCGCCAGGCTGCTCGAGTGCTGTGTGTGTGTGTGTGTGTGTGTGTGTGTAAGTGTGTTTGCTCATGTGGGCACATGTAGAGGCTGGAAGTTGATGTTGAGTTCTTTCTCTGTTGCCTTCTGCCTCATCTTCCTGAGACAGGGTCTCTCATGGAACCTGGAGACCACACTGGCCAGCCAGCAAACCCCTAGATCTACCTGACTCCACCTCCCAGCACTGAGGTTACGAGATGTGTCCCACCATGCCTGACTTTGCCCATGGGTACTGAGTGAGGATGTGAACTCAGATTTTCACATTTGCACAGAAAGCACTCTACAGCCCTTTACCCACTGAGCTATCTCCTCAACCCCAGATTTCCTTAGTCCTGAGTGAAGAACACTGAACCACTGTCCTCAGGGGGCAGGGGGCAAAGTCCTGGACTATAGTGCTGGACCAGAACCACTAAGCAGCCAAGAAACCAGGCATGGGGGTGGGGGATGGAGGGGCAGTGTTAACCATTCTGTCTGGAATATGAGGAAGGGGCAGCTGGGAAGGAAGGGGCCTTTCTTTCAGAGCCCATCCTGCCTCAGCTCCCTGACTGACCTCCGAGACTCGTTTCTGTTGAGCGCTTGGTCACAGTGACACCAAAGTAACACAGAGATGCTGAAGGTGACAGGAGCTAGCCACACCTCCACCCTACAGGCCCCACCCACTGGAAGGCGGAGCCAGCCCTGCCCAGCCAATGCCAGCTGTTTCCAACAGTGAGAAAGCTGCGTGTGAGATCTCCATCACGTGATATCTGGGTGTGGGGGTGATGGTCCCATTCCCTCATCTGCCCACCCAACACCCCTGTGCTTCATCTAGGCCAGTTTCTTCAAGCACTTTTCTCTTCCCATGGTCATTGCTATGTCCCACCCAGGTCTCCTCAGCCCCTATTAACTACCTCATGATATGTGTTCCAGAAGAGCGTCACTGACCCCTATTATAATTTCTCTCCCATGATAGACAATGGCACTGATTCAATGCCACGATTCTGGGCCCAACTCGCTTTCTGACAAATGTCCTTGGGTGTCATCCGCCCTCCTCCCCTGCCTTTGGGGGTGGGTGGGTCTTAGTTGTCTTTCCATCCACAGAAAGGGTAGGGTGTGTGGAGAGAGTCCTCAGCCCCTTTCTGCCTCAGGCATTCTAGTCTTGACCAGGCAGGAGAGAGACGAGGCCTGCTCACTCAGCTTCCTTTCTATAAATATCATGTGGTAGGCTGAGGGCTCTTTTGATGCTCTGATCTACCACCTTTCTAATCTTCAAGATCACAGCCGTGTCCCCTCTATTCTGGGGAGCTGGTGTGAGAGTGGGCTGAGGCTGGCAGACCCATGTGGGTGCTCCTGTCAGCTAAGAGGCCAGAGCAATGGGTTCCCAGGACCACTGCCCTCCACTGAGAGCTCAAACTCCCGCTGAGAGCCTAAGGGGAGGGATACTTACAGTTTAATAACTGGCCTATTGATTCTCATTTATATGCCGCCAATGGGGCTTACCCGAGGAAGTGAAGGCGAGAGGGATGTTTGTAAATACGTTTCTGGCCTGCCCATCATTCAGCCTGCCAGCCTCGCTTCTGAGCAGGAGGTGAGCTGGGTTAATGGACTGCGTGCCCTCCGCTTAGCCAAGCCCTGGGACACTAGCCACACCAGCCAATCCTGCACCCTCCCGAGCCCCAGTCCCTCCCAGTTCTCTTCACTATTGACCATGTACTTCCACAACCACCCTCATGACTGACTAAGAACAACAGAACATAGTAGCCCACTTAATGGGTAAGATCCCAACACCAGACTCCAGCGTTCTAGGTGAGTGCATCACCACACCCACTCACCCCTGAGATCATTTGAAGTCCTGTGGCCAGAACTAATGAGTGGTCGTGTTGGAGCAGCGCCCTTGGCCACTGTGTGGTGACCAACCTCTGCACAAGCCACTATAAAGCTAGAGCCATGATTCCCTGTGAGGCTTCAGGTCAGCAGGCCCATGGGACTAGATTTGAGCTGCTGTCCCCACAGTGGTGCCTGCAGTGAGCTGGAGACCTTTCTGGCATCGGTTGCTAGAGGCTGACCTTACAAGGGACAGCTGGATTCTATTTCCTGTGTCTCTTGCATCATTCCATCAGGTTGGGCAGGGCTTGCTTTTATGGCTAGTGTTGGGGTTCAAGAGAGGAAATAGAAACCTCCAAGCACCCGTATAAGTCTCTGCTTACCTCCAGTTTGCCCTCAGGCCACTGGCCAGAGGATGTGTGAAGAGCCCTTATTTAAAGCTCAGACTCAGGCAGACAGGGCACAGTAATGCAACCCACCCCAAGAGCATTTCTTTCTCCACTATTCTTCAGCAACCTGTCCTTCCCCTTGCGTGGAACTGGACGCACAGGACTGCCATCAGTCTTACCCAAGTCTAAGCCACGGGTTAGCACGCTGGAGAAACAGGAGCCTTCATCCCAGTGGCTCCAGCATGTAAGACTGAGACCTGAAGATGTAGCTTTGTGGGGGACTTTTCAAGAGCTGAGGCTGTCCCCACAATGGAAATGGCTCCTTCAAGAGATAGTGAGCTCCCCATCCCCAGGGACATGTAAGCACAGACGGTCGGCCAACTGCAAAGATGTAGGGGGACTCTGCCTCTGAGGAGAGTGGATATAGAACATAAGCATTCAGCTCCCTTCCTGCTCTGGAAGTGGGCCTGTTGCTACAGAACTGAGGCCAAGTGAGTACTCTTTGTCTCCCTTACCGGCCCTGGGCATAGCGAGTCCCAAGAACCAGTCAACAGGGCGCTGCTTCCTAGCAGGAGAGGCCTCACAAGTGTCCCTTCTGTGGCCCCTGTGAAGGAGGATGATTGTGAGGCTTGGAGCAGAAAGCTCACTGGCAGGGGGCAGCTAGTGCTGTAACGTATGAGGATGCAGGAGAGAGACATGTGGGTCTCCCAGTTCTTTTCGCTAAAAACAAGAGCTGACAAAATCCGCAGAGATTTTAGTTATATCCTCTCTGACTAGAGGGGCAGCTCAGACTCCTGGGCCTGGGAGAGAGAGCATGGGCTCCCCAAGGGAGGGTCAAAAACCAGACAGGAACGAGGGGGCTCCTAGGATCCATTCTTAACCTGGGGGTTGACCAGAAAAAGTTACCAGTACCTCTTGTCATTCCATTGTGGCCTCTAGGAAACTCCACCCCATGTCTGTAGCAGGAGCCTCACTCAGGAGGAGCCAGAGAATGGAGAGGGAGAATTACTGACGGTCTCTTCCACTCTCGGAGCTGTGGGAGGTTATAGGTAACAACAGTAACAGCCATGATGGAGAAATGGGGCCCTGAGTTTCCCCCACAAGTAGGCCTGGTTCTTAATAAGGTAGCTCAGCTCTGGAGCCAAGTTGGTCCTGTGGTTGCCCGTCTGGCAGGCTGCCTGATGACTCAGCTCTCTCTCTACCTGACAGGCTGACAAACTGCTTCAGGGATGGACTGACAGCCATGTCTGGTGGGTTGACTAGGGGCTGTCTGTCTGTCTAGAGACACAGTGAGGGTCTGAATGATGCACCTGTGGAGTGACTGACTTGCCAGTCGCTATGTGGGGACTGACTGGCCAGTTAATTGCCTGGCAGATTGATGCGGCATCCTACCAGACAGACTTTGAGAGCTGTCTGAGTAAAGGCTGGCCTGGCCGACTCCTGCCCAGCTCTTTCTCACCACAGAGCCTGGTAACTGTCTGACTGACTCTCTCACTGATGGACATTATGACTGACCAACTGAACAGCCACCTGCCTGACTTGCCAGCTGATAGGCTGAAGGCAGACCACTCAGCACTGAGGCCTCTCACCCTGGTCTACTCAGTGAGTGTCAGTTGGTTGCCTTAAGATGATGGACTGCCTGGCAGCAGTGACTAAACCCTGACTAAACTGGACCACGGACCACCATGTTAATGAGCCAACTTGCTGGCTGCTTGAAGGCAGACCAAGTCTGCCTAGTGACTGCAGGCTGACAGGCTGACCACTGCTTAGCTGCCTGGGCCGCTGCCTGCCCGACCCAGCTGCTGACAGATGGCTGACAGACTGACCAACAGCATCCACTGCCCGCTGTGCTGGCTGACAGGCCCAGCAGCGGCCTCGCTTCCCGGCTGACAGGCGGAAGTATTTTTAGGAATCCTTTCTGGTTTCTGGCTCTCTCTTCTCCGACCCCTTCTCTCTCTCTCAGCTCAGCTTTTCTGCCTCGTACCCTCTTTTTGTTTTATTTCTTGATAAAGGGTGGACTCCTCGTATGTACAAAGAAACGTGGGTAGCATCGTGAGAAGCCTAGGTAAGTAGAGAACATGAGCCTCTGTGTACAGGCATCCCGTCTAGAGCTGGAACAGAGAATCTACCTGCTGTATAGCCCAACTTCCGGGAGAATTCCCACCCTGCCCCTGTCTGGCCCCCACCACGTGGGTGCTTTTCTCGGGGATACTGGGATGCTTTTGATAAGATCCATGGTAACTCTGATATACAGCGAGGGTCAGGTATCCCTAAGTACTCCATCTCTGTGTCTTGTCTCAGCCTGACACTTGCAGCACGCTCTGTCACCCCATGGTCTCTACCCCACCTGGAAGCTGGTGGAAAGCATAGTCCCCACAGAAGATCCACTGTACATACTAACCAGGCCTCTGGGGATTGGCATGCATGACAATGATTGACAAGCCCAGCACTAGATGGTTTGTGCATTATCCTTCCTACCTGTCTTCCTCTCTCTTGCAGAGGTGGCCACTGGCCCATCTCATTATCCATTTGCCTTCTTATATGATTACAGCACAAGTGCATGTACCCCCACCCTACCCACTACCTTCTTCAGCTCTCTATACCACTGCGATTGCTTTGCACACATCCCCTGTAGCAGTATTTGGCTCCACACTGATTATTCTGGATATAGCCATTTTTTAAATTTTTATTTATTTATTTGTTTGTTTGTTTGTTTATTTATTTATTTTGGTTTTTTGAGACAGGGTTTCTCTGTGTAGCTTTGCGCCTCTCCTGGATCTCTAGACCAGGCTGGCCTTGAACTCACCAAGATCCGCCTGCCTCTGCCTCCCGAGTGCTGGGATTAAAGGCATGCGCCACCACCGCCCGGCCTTGGATATAGCCATGTTATACAAACCCAGCTCCCTCATAGTTCACCACTGGGTAGAATTCCAGTGTGCTCTAAAAATGGACACTGGGGTATTTCTAATTGTTCTTTTAGGGGTATTACACAATGTTTGTTACTTGCTGATACACAGGTTTGTATACATTTCTCTTGGTGTCCTTGTGGAAGAGTTCCCTATGAGGTAGGGGTCAAAGGACACACATGTCTATCTGGTAAGGACACAAACATGTTATGATAGCTAATCTTGGTTGTCAACCTGACTACATCTGGAACCAATAAAACCCAAGCAGCTGGGCACACTTGTGCGATTTTCTTGATTGGCTCGTTTGAAGCAGGAAGACCCACCCTAAATCTGGACCACACCTTCCGGTGGCAGCTCACACAAATGGATGGAGAAGGAAGCTTTTGCTCTTTGCCTGCTTGCCCTCGCTCTCACTGCCAAGTTCACCATCCCGCAGCTGAGCATTCCTTCACTAGGGTTTGAGCCTACTTTTTCAGGATTCCAGCACACACTGAAGACCAGGCGAGACATCCAGCCTTGCAGACCCAACAACTGCCAGATTCCTGGCTTTTAGATCGGGAGACAGCCACTGTTGGACTAGCCAGCCCACAGCCTGTAAGCCACTCTGATAAATCCCCTTTTGATAGCAGATTCATTCTATCAGGTCCTTTCATCTAGAGAACCCTGACAAACATCTGTCATGCTCGGGAATGTCAAGGGGTTCCGCACACATGCAGAGTGGAGTGACAGCCTGGTTCTGGTGCTGTGACCTTCAACCTCCACTCTCATGCCCCCCAGTGGGGCAGGTGTGACCCCAGAGGAGGAGGGAGTGTCCTCAGTGTCACGGAGAAAGGCAGCCTGAGTGAGCCGGTTTCCTGTGGAAACTGTGATGAGAGCCACAGAACTCAGTCCTCTCTAGGCTCCAGAGGTCAGACGGCAGAGGGGAGGTTACGCCACTCACTGTTCCTCACTGTAATGCAGCAGCATGAACTGAGGAGCGGGGGAGGATGTGTTGCATTCAGGGTTGAGGTTTCAGTCCACGGTCACTTGGCTCTGTTGCTTCTCAGCCCAGGAGATCGCAGCAGAGAACACAAAAGTGCAGCAGTGGCTCACCTCAGAGAGAGGAAGAAGAAATAGGGAAGAGAGACCCAAGAATAAGATACAGACCTAAGCAGCACATCCCCAGTAATCAACTCCTGTAATAAGCACGCGCGCGCGCGCGCGCGCACACACACACACACACACACACTGCAGCCCAATGAGCCATGAGCTCATCTGTGGCTTAACCCATCGATGATGTGCCTTCATGGTCCAAACACCCCAATAGTTTCAGCACCTGGGGACATACGCCTTTGGAGGGAAATAGGTACATGCTGTGGGATGTCTTTCTGTACACTGTGAATATGTTTTGCTCTCATTGGTTGATAAATAAAGCTGTTTGGCCAGTAGTGAGGCAGAATAAGGTTAGGCGGAACATTCAAAACTGAAGACGGAGATAAAGAAGGGTGGAGTCGTGGGCAGATGCTTCGAGCCACCGCCAGGAGAAGCAAGATGTGAGAGAACAGGTAACGCCACAAAGCCACGTGGCAATGCATAGATTAATAGGAATGGGCTGAGTTAAGTTGTAAGAGCTAGCTAGTGAGAAGCCTGAGCCATAGGCCATACAATTTGTAATTAATGTAAGCCTCTGTGTGTGTACTTGGGACCGAGCGGCTGCAGGACAGGGCGGGGCACAGGAAAACTTCCAGCTACAGGTAGGTCATAACAGAACCATGACAAAGCTTCCAACAGGACCATGCCCCCTGTAGGGCTCTGGGCAACAGTATGTCCCTGGCCTTCTGCTATCTGGTGATGGCTGGTATCCTTGCTGGTGCTGTGTGGCTTCAATCCCTGCCTCGTCTCTGTTCATTTATCTTTGCCTCACTCTTAGAAAGACTCTTGTTTTTGGATTTAGGATGGACCTAGTTAATCAAAACGGCTCTAATCTTAAGATCCTAACTTAATACTGCAAAGGCCCTTTCTCCAAAGAAGGCAGCATTCACCATGCTAGGGTGGGACATGGATATGCTTCTGGGAGGCTACCATCCAACCTGCAGCCACAGGGCAGAGGTGCCAAGTGGAGCTGCTTTGGGGAACACTTTGGTGGGTTGGGGAACACTTTAGTGGGTTGGAACTATGTGTGCCAGGCTCCAGTAGGGTCATATGGACACCAAGTAGATGATAAAGCCAAGTCTACAGTCTGGGTCAAGCAGCAGAGGACCCACTGAGCAGGTAGACATGTTCATCCACTTTTTCTCTAAGCCATAAGGAGCTGAGATGAGCTTCCAGTGTGGAAAACCGCCATCAGATCATGCCTTGGGGGTTAGGGTGGGTAGATGGGCCAGGGAGAGTGAGGCCCAGGCCCTGGCTGAGAGACACAAAACAGAATGTGCATTGGGGCACCCTTTCAGAGCAGATCTGGCTGTGGAGGGAAGACAGGAAGAGTCCAGATGGGCTCCAGTGTTCTCCCTTGAGGAGAAGGATGGGATGCACCCAGGAAGGAGCAATGTGATGGCTACTACTGATTTTCAATTTGTCAAGACCTAAACCCACCAAGGAGACAGACCACCGGGCATGTCCAGGAGGGAGTTTCTAGATGAGGTGCATTGAACAGGAAGACTCAGCCTGCATGGGGGTGGTATCAACCCATGGGCTGCAGTGGACCACAGATACCATGTAACCCGCTGCCTTATGCTCTCACCACTGTAACTGCCTTTCCATGGTAGACTGTACAGTGTTACTGGAAGTGTGAGCCTGACTAAACCCTTCCTCCCTGGAGCCATTTCTTGTCCGACTTTGGCTATGACAGTGAGAAAAGTAACTAAGTCAGGTAAGAGAGAACTTGGGCTGGTTTGGGAGCTCTTGAATCTCCAAGCTCCCCTGCATGGTGTGGTGGGTCTGTAGTTCAAGAGAAAATCCTGAAGCAGAGTTCAAAGGCATCATCTGCATCATCACAGGCAACTCCTTGGAAACAAAGAGGAAGCTCTGAAGGCACACTCCAGAGCCCGGGGGTGAGGAAGGCATCATGTTAACCTGCCCAGGGCTGTGAGATGTTCCCAGAATCCAAGTCATTATGCTGGATTCTAGTTCTGGCCCTTGTATGGACATACAATGTTGGCCGTGGAGTCTTCTGAACCTTTCTGTGAGATGACAAAGCTTAAAACTCTAATGGCTTTTATCACCTCGAAATATACTTGTGTCCTGAGCTATCCACTGTCCACCTATAGGTCAAGGAGACTGTGGCAGGGGACCTAAGCCAGGACCCAGAATAGTCCTGGCAAGGTCTCCCATAAAAGGAAAGGGAGGAAGAAAGAGCAGGAGAGGAAAGGAGAAAATGGTCTGGGGAGGCAGCTCAGTTGGTGAAGTGCTTGTCACATAGGCATAAGGGCCTGACTTAGATCCTCAGAACACAGGATTAAAAAGTCAGGTTCCCAGCATCAGGTGGAAGGTTTGGGGGGAATCCTTCGGGACTGCTTGCGCCACAGCCTAGCCTTGTTGGTGAGCGTCAAGGCCAGTGAGAGACCCTGTCTCCGACAACAAGGAGAGGGTGTGGCTGAAGAGTGACATCTAAGGGTGACTTCTGGCCTCCACTTGCACATGAGTGTATACACACACACACACACACAAACATAAAAAGACAAATAGAAATGAAGAGAGAGAGGAGAAAAACAAGGGGGTGGACCAGTACTGGAGTAACTATGGAGCCTCTGTGGAGCCAGAGTCCTACCTTCAAAGAACTTCTCTTCTGATTTGGGAGCTCCTGGGATGGTGGGCAGAAAGGCCCACACCTTGTTGCTAAGCAACAGGTGAGCGAGTTAGCACAGTCTCAGCTTCCTGGGGGAGTCTGGCTCCAGGACCCCAAGGGGAAACCGAAATCCCCAGCTGCTCAAGTCCCTTCCATAAAATGCAGTATTTGTGCATGCCCCGTCTCCTATATACTTTAAACCACCTCTGGATTACTTGTAATTAATATCTAATGCCTGGTAAATGCCACACAAATAGATGTTGTTGAGAAAATGACTAGGAGCCAAGCAACTCCCACCCCAGTTCAGGACAGATGCAATCTACGGTTTCAAATAGCTCCTGTGGCCGTTCGTTGCCTGTGAGGCTGCAGAACCCTTGGATAAAGAGGGCACAGTGCACCCAGGAAGGCAGCCACCAAACCGTGGTGTCTGTACCACCCTGGGGTGGGTGCTTTTTAGTTTTTATTTACCTTAAAATTATCAGGCAGTAAGACTGGCACACAGTTCTGTGAATTTCTTCTGCTTTGTTGAAGCAGAATTGTCGATTTAAAAATGCATGTATTTCAGCTGTGCAGCTTGATAATTCGATATGCATATACACTGTAAAACAGCGTTTTGTGAATTTTAACATATATATACATATATATGTATATATATACAGATTTGTGTTGGCACCAGCAAATCAGACTAAAGACAGTTCTATAAGACTCCGAACCTCCTCACACTGTCCTTTTCTGGTGGCATCGCCATGGCAACCACTGATCTGTTCTCAAACACTATCGTCTATCTGTTTGAGGATGTCACATACACGAAGGCATACCAAATGTAACTTTCCAGGATTGGCTTCTATCACTCAGCGTAATGCCTTCTGTTCCTTGCCTGACCTTGAGTCCTTTTCTTAGCTGAGTAGCATTCCACTGTATGGACCTACCACAGTTTGCTTCTCTATTCTCTTACTCAAGGCTGTTCTACTTCAGTGAAACAGAGTTTCCATTAACATTTATAGACAGGCTCTTCTGGGAAGGCAATTTTCATTTCTCTAGGGCAAGTGCCAAGGAGTTAAACTGCTGGGTCAAACAATAGTTGCCTATCTAACTTCATGAGAAAAATAGAAACCTTTTTCCCAGAGTGCCTGCGCTGTTCTGCATTCTCATCAGAAATGTCTGAGAATTCCAATTGTTCCACACCCTCCTCACAAATTGGTGTACTTGTTTTGCTTAATTACTGTTATTCTGTCAGTCATTCTGACAGGTGTGCCATTTTAATTTGCATTTCTCAAACCTTTGAAGGATACCGAGTCTATTTCCATGCCTTTATTTGCCACCTTTATTCCTCTTGAGGGATCTTTTCATTCATTCATCCATTTTTTTATTTTTTTGTTCTTATGATTGGTTTTTGTTTTTCTTCTTTCTTTCCTTTTTTGAGACAGGGTCTTCCTATGTAGCCCTGGCTAGTCTCAAACTTGTGATGATCCTCTCTCAGCTTTCCTGAGTGTTAAGATTACAGATATATGTTGCCATGCCCAGCTTTACTATTGAATCGTGGGAGCTTTTCATATATTGAGGACCCAGGTCCTTTGGCAAGTATGTCAGATTATAATGTGTGATATTGCTCTTTTGAAAGTTCCTTTACATTTTGACACAGTCTGTGTTGTTTCCTTCTCTAGAATGTATTCTCGGCTTTGTATCTAAGAGTTCTTTGGATGATTCTCAAAGGCATGATGCTGAGTGAATGCTAGATCACAAGCACAAATTATCCCGTATTTTCTTCCCCTAATGCTGTTGGAGGATTGTGTTTCACATTTAGATCAACCACCCATGGAGTTCATATGTGTACAAGCCATGAGGTTCAGGTTCATCTTTTCCATATAGATGTCGCATTGTTCCAGCCTTATTCATGGAAGTGTCATGCTTCTCTGCTGAATAGATATTGTCAAAATACTACTGGCCATATTTGTGTGGGCCCCTCCTCTTTCTTCTTTTCATTGATACCAGGGATTGAACCCAGAGCCCCTAACATGCTGGGCTGATGCTCTGCCTCTGTGCCACACCCCATTCCTTTGTGGACCTGTTTCTTTTTGTTGTTGTTGTTGTTTTTGTTTTTCAAGACAGGATTTCTCTGTGTAGCCTGGCTGTCCTGGAACTCGATCTGTAGACCAAGCTGGCCTTGAACTCACAGAGATCCGCCTGCCTCTGCCACCGCCTCCTGAGCGCTGGGACTACAGGCATGCGCCACCACTGCCTGGCTGTGGATCTGTTTCTAAACCCCTCTTCTGCCTCATGACTGCACCTTCTGTCCTGTCGCACTATTTGGGTTGTTAGAGCAAGACTTGGCACCCAGCAGAGACCCTCCTGGAACCCCTTCATTCTTTGTTTTCAAAACTGCCTCAGTGACTGTATTTCCACTGTCCTGTATACATTTCAGAGTCCGCTTCTTGGGTGGGTGAAATGGCTCCATAGGTAAGAGCGCTTGCTGCACAACCCTGGAGACCTGAGTTCAAGATCTAGAGCCCATGCTGGGCCGTGGTGGCGCATGACTTTAATCCCAACACTCGGGAGGCAGAACCAGGCAAATCTTTGTGAGTCCAGCATGGTCTACAAAGTGAGATCCAGAACAGGCTCCAGAGCTACACAGAGAAGGAGGAAAGAGCCAGCTCCACAAAGTTGTCCTCTGACCTCTATACACACACTACACACATGCTGTGCTGAGCATGCCCAAACACACCCTTATACACATCATCATAAATACATGAAATAAATTCAAGATCAGCTTGCACCATGGTTAGTTTTCATTGTGAATTTGACACCACTTAGAAACACTGAGGAGGAGAGTCTCAATGAGGGGTTGTCCTAGGGACATGTCTATGGGGGGCTGTCTTGATTATGCTAATTGAAGAAGAGAGACCCTGCCCACTGTGGGCAACATCATTCCCTGAGTTTGGGTCCTGGTTATATGAAAGTAAAGAACACTGAGGACGGCATGCACCCATTCATTCCTCTTGACTATAGATGGGATGTGTCTAGTTATGTCAAATTCCTGCCTTGACTTCCCCACAATGATGGACTAGAATCTGAAATTGGCTTTTGTGGGGTATTTTATGACAGCAATAGAAACAAACCCCAAACTTCTTATCTCTGCATAAAAGTCATGCTGATATTTTGATGAAAGCAGCACTAATGTATTGATTAATTTGGTAAAGATTGATATAGATTCTTTTGAGTCATAACTAATAAACACAGTTCAGTTTACATTTAATAAATAATTACTCATTAGCCTTTTTGATTAAGTTCACCCTATTTTTCAGTGTTAAGTCTATAGCCCCTACACATGTTTTGTTATATTTCATCCAATAATTTGATTTTTTTGAAGCTATAATAAATGATACTTCTTTGTTAGGCTGGGTTCTCTAGAGAAACAATGAAGGAAATGTACATATACTATAAAGGAGGTTTACTAGACTGGCTTACGCTATAGCAGCTGGGTAGTTCAACCATAGCCATAGTGTGGTAGAAAGGCTGAGACCCCACCAGCTGTGAGTCTGGACCCCTCAGCAGTCCCAACCCTCACCAAAGGCCTGGAAGCTCCCTGCAGAGTTGCTGGGATTGACTCGGAGTTGGAAGGGGGAAGAAGCTGGGGTCCGAGGACGGCAGCAATGGATCAGAATGAACAAGGTAGAGCAGAGCAACACGGATGCTTTTCCAGGGACCTCTGTATCTGGGCTGCCGCTCACTGTGAGTGTGGGTCTCCTCCCTCCCCTATCCCAGTTAATCCTTGATGGAAATACCCTCACAGAGGTGTATCTCCCAGGCATCCAATCTCATCAAACTCACTTGCTTTCTAGAAATTTCCCTGGCCTTTCCCGGAATGTTCCACCTGGGCAATGTGGTGATCTGAGACTAGAAACTGTTACTTTTCACTGAGCTACTTCCTCTTTTACCTCTTTCTTTCTCTGAGATAGGCTCTCCCTCTTCATCCCAAGCTGGACTGGAGCTCATGGTGATCCTCCTGCCTCAGTCTCCAAGTGCTGGGATTCCAAGCATGAGTTACCATACTCTTTCTTTTTCTTGCCTATTATACTGGCCAGAACTCCCATTTAATGCTGAGAGGTGGCTGTGGGGTGAGCAGAGAGAGCTGTGGAGTAATCAAACCTGCCTTGTTCTTAGTCTGAGGCCAAGGCCTTCAGCCACAACCTTCACCACCAGAAATGATGCTAGACAAAGGGATTTTAGGGGGTTGGGGTTAGATTTTGTCTTCTGAGACAGTGTCTCCCAATATAGAGAGGGGATTTTCACGGATATTTCTCTTCTTGGTTTGATGAAAGTTTTTTTTAATGTATCTTTAAAATATTTGTTTATCTTATCTATCTGTCTGTCTGTCTAGCTGGCTGGCTGGCTGTGTTGAGGAGGTGTCTTCCACCTTGCTGAGGCAGGATCCCTCTGAGGTAATTCTGTCTCTGCCTCCCCATCTCTCTGGGATGACAGATGTGCACCACTGTATCCAGCTCTTCTTAATATGGGTTCTGGGGATTGAACTCAGACCTCTGGACTGATGTAGTTAGAGCCTTCTCCCTGGCTGGAGAGCTTTAAAAAAAACCCATGAACAGATGTTGAACCATGACAAATGCTTTTTCTACATCTGTTGTGGGACGTCTTTCTGTATGCTGTGAATATGTGTTGCTCTGATTGATTGATAAATAAAGCTGCTTTGGCCTATGGCAAGGCAGCTTAGAGGCAGGCAAGAAATCTAAGGAGTGAGACAGGAAGAAGAAAGGCAGAGGCAGGACAGACGCCAGCACCTGCCAGAGAAGAAGCAAGATGCCAGCAGACCGATAAAGCCACAGAATACATGGCAAAGCATAGATTGATAAAAATGGGTTAATTTAAGATATAAGAGCTAGCTAGCAAGAAGCCTGACCCATAGGCCATACAGTTTGCAAATAATATAAGCCTCTGTGTGTTTACTTGGGATCAAGCGACTGCAGGACGTGGAAGGGAGAGATTAGTTCTGACCGCAGGGCCAGGCAGGACGGGAGAAAACTTACGGCTACATACATCTGCTGATGCCATCTTCAGTTTTACCTTCATCTGTTAATATAATGGGATCCATTGACTTGCGCAGTTTCACCACCCTTGCATTTCCAAGATGAATCTACTTGATTACAGTGTTTCTTTACTCTGTGTCTCTAGATTTCTGTTGAAGACTTTGGTGTCTGTGTTCATGGGAGGTCTGAAGTGTTCTTTCCTCACGTTGGTTATCTGATTTGGGCATCAAAGTAACAGTGGCCTTCCAATGAAACAGGAAGCTGGATGTGGTGGAAGCACACCTCTAATCCCAGCCCTTGTGGGTGGAAATTGAAGGATCTGGAGTTCAAGGCCAGCCTAGAAAGACCTTGTCTCAAAATAATAAGGAAGGGAGAAGTATTTCCCTGCCTCTTCTATTTTCTGGGAAAATAATATAAATTTGGTGCTATTTCTTCTTATTTATGTCTTAGAACTTCCTCATGAAGTTCCTGGGCCTAGAGGTTTCTGTTTCAGGACATCTGAAGGCTCCCATTCCAGCTCAACAGCAGTTGGCGGGTCATTCAGCTTGACCCAGTGCATCTAGACCCATGTCAGTGGTTTTCTGGCTTTGAGACATCCGCCTAGTCTGTAGGACATGTGTGTGCTAGGCTCCATGCGCCCCCTTTGTTCCTGGCTTCCAGTTCACAAGGTCTTTTCTCTCTAAGTCCTAATTTGGCCATTTGTTTCTCCTTCGTCTTTGTCAGACTAGCTAGAGGTCACGACCTTACTGCTTTCCTCAGAGAAGCAGCCTTTGCGGTTACTAACTCCCCACCATCTTTCTGTTTTCCTGTTATTGATTTCTGTTACCTTTATGCTTTCTTTCTTATTGTTTACCTTTACTCCATGCTTTCTCTAGTTTATGTTCTTTAAAAAAAAAAAAGATTCGGTGATTTTATGTGTACTAGTGCTTTGTCTGCATGTATGTGTTGAAGGCTGCTTTAGCTGCACATCTCAGACCTGACTTTCCAACCTTGGCATCTGCTCACACTTTCCTTGGGAGTTGTTCTTTTCGGAGTTCACTCTGTATTTTGGATCTGTATGCTAATGTTCTGAATTTCTTCGGCCTCCTTTTCTCAAACCCTCTCTCCACACAGCAGCTCTTCTCTCCTCCCTCTGAGACACTAACAACACAAATACAAGAAACTCTAGTTGTTCCATAGTCCTGGGGAAACCTACTCATTGTTTTCAACCTGTTTTTCCTCTCTATTGCTCAATTGGGATCATTTCTATCACTCTATCCTCAAGATTTCTGACGTTTTCCCCGCTGTCTCCAGTCTCTTACTGGATGAATTCAGGGAGTTTTTATTTTAGCTACTGTGTTTTCCTTTATAAAATGAACATTTGGTTTTTCTTTGTATAGTCTATTGCAGCTGGGGGCAGTTTTGTCCCCTGGGAAACACTGGGCACTGTTGGGAGGATCTCCCAGCTAGTTGGGTGGGCTGTTACTGGCATTTAGTGATTGAAGACTAAGGCTGCTGGGGATATCTTATAATCCAGATGAACCCCTGCCCTACACACCACAAATAGGCACCCCATATCAACACCGACAACACTTGGGATGCCCCAGCAAGCCCACTCCCCTAAGTAACTTGCTCTTTCATTGAGACTCATTCTTCCATGTGTGTCGAGAATGTCTGGGCATGGGCCAGCAAGATGGCTCATCGGCTGAGCAAGCCTGGAGACCTGAATTTGATTCCTAAAACCCACATAAAGCTGAACGGAGAAAACTGACTCCACAAAGTAGTCTGAACTCTACAGGTCTGCTGTGGCATGCACACCTACACAATAATAAATAAAAAATTTAAAATATATTTTAAAGACCCTCCGGAAGTTTGTACAGAAGCTGCTTTAAACTCTGATTGTATGGCTCCAATACCTGTGCTCCTTGTGGTGGACACCCACTAAATTATCTTATCCCATGCTCTTCACATGGCTGTATTTTCAGCATTGCGACTGTTACATTGAGATGCTGGGTCTTGATTCTTCTGTGTTTATGGTAATTCAATGTTCGGCCTTTTCTTCCAGCCCATCTGCGTCTGCTGCCTTTCAGAGTCCTCAGCTAGCTGCTCCATGTACTGCCTGCATTTTACACGCTACGCTTGGTGGAAGAGACAAGATGAGGGATGGGGCGCTATTGTCTCCCAGATAAGAACTCCACTGGAAACCTTATTTTGTTTTGCTTCTTTAACATGTTGATTTCTGGCCCCGCTCCAGTCAAACTGAATCTGTGTTCTACTTTTCTTTCTGTTGCTGTGATTAAAACACCAACCAAAACCAACTGAAGGCAGCAAAGGGTTGGTTTGTCTTATACTTCAAGGTCACAGACCATCACTGAGGGAAGTCAGGGCAGGACCTTGAAGCAGAAACCATTGAGGAACGCTGTTTGCTGATTTGCTCACAGCCTCATGCTCAGCTAGCTTTCTTACATAGTTTAAGACTAAATGCTTAGGGAATGGTGCCACTCACAGTGGGCTGTGCCTTCCTATAATAATTAACAATCAAGGTACCCACCCCAGACATGCCCACAGGCCAATCTGATCTGACAACCACTCAGTTGAGACTCTCTTCCCAGGTGACTTTAGGTGGTGTCAAGTAGGCAGTTAAAACTGACTAGGATAATCTGTAAGTGGGGGACCTGGGGTTCTGCATTTCCATACACTCTGGGGACTTCTGGAGGATCTTTAAGCTTGCATCTATAATCACAGACCAGAATAGTGTAAGTGACTCCATGCCTAGGTTAGACAGATGTTTCTTCTCAGCTGTCTCACCAAGTGTGATGATTAACGTCACCTCAACAGGCTCTAGAACCACCTGAGAGACAAGCCTCCGGATGTCCGTTGAGAGATTATCTAGACTAGCTTAGCTGGGGAGGGAAGACCCACCCACCCAATAGGCTGGAGTCCTGGACCAAATGAAAACAAGACAATGAGCTGGGCACGAGCACTTCTCTCTCTTCTTGCAGACTGTGGATGGAACGTGACCAGCTGCCTCAGGCTTCCGCTGTCGTCACTGCCCAGCCGTTGTGGACTCAGATTATCCCTTTGTCCCGTGAGTTGCTTTGTCGGTTTTTGGTGGTGGTGGTGGTGTTTTGTCACAGTGACAACACAAGTCACAAATACTCCACGTGACTCTGCCTCTGCAGGGATGGCCTGTGTACTTCAGATCACCTCTGCAGAGATCAGCTGCCACGGGGCTTCCTTCTGTGTCAGAGCTGTCTGGCATGCTCGCTCTCTCTCTCTCTCTCTCTCTCTCTCTCTCTCTCTCTCTGTCTCTCTGTCTCTTGTCTCTCGTCTCTCGTCTCTCTCTCTCTCTGTCTCTCTCTCTCTCTCTCTCGCTCTCGCTCTCGCTCTGTGTTCTTGTGTCTGTATCCTGAGGCTATTGGAGTAGTAGCCACCAGCCAGAGTTGCAGTGTGAGCCCCCTCCGAGGCTCTTCCAGCCTAAGGTCTCCCCTCATTCCCCCCCAAACTCATGTTCTTCTCAAGTGTTGTATACACACACACACACACACCTCTTCTAGAGCATCATCCTGCTTGATTAGGAGTGAACTTTGAGCCCAGATGTCAGTCAAGTGATGAAAGCAACCATTAAATGAGCATTTACTGTGCAACTAAGAGTATGTCCTTCTGTCTCCATGACAACCCCATAATGCTTTAAGCCATAGTCCACGTATACACAAGAATGTATGAGGCATGTTTCTGCATAAAAGGCAACATATGCTGATCTCTACCTTGATGCTTTTCTTCCCACAATACACCTTGTAAATTATTCCATTTCATTACATCCAGAGCATTCCAGTGTATTGTTGTCTCATAATTCATAAAACATTCCTCCCTTGATGGACATTTAGACTCCCTGCACCCCCACCCCACCCTAACATTCATTATTAGGAAAAGTTCCTAGAAACTGAGCACTCAGAAGCACTGGAGGCCAGGGTGGGTTCAGGTGTGGGGAATTCAGACGGGGAGGCTGAGAGACAGAGGGATGAGAGAGAGTGAGGGAGCGAGGGGAGGCACCCCATTTCTGGAGGCAGCAGGGTGGAACTGGGCTGGGCAGAGCTGTAGCTGCATGCCTGGGGACTTGTTGGAGTGTTCAAACGGTGGCAGAGGGGACAAAGAAGGCCCAAAGACTGGTCCAAACTGCCAGGCTCTGCCTTCCTCCTCCCTTCCTCCCTCCCTCGCCAACACGGGAAAATCAAGTTAGAATTAATCAAAGCAGCAGGTTGCTTAGAGATGAAGGGTGAGGGGTGGAGAGAGTTTGGGGCCCTGATATTTCCCTCATGCACAATAATCTGGTGGCAAGATCTGGAATTAAAACCTCGTTCCTGGAGCCTTTATTAATATTAGTTCCTAATACATAATTACCTGGCAAGCCCAGGGGGGTGATGCTGGGGCTGCCTAGGCTAGGATACCTGCTCTGTGGGCCCAGGAGGGTAAAGCACAGGAGGGGCAGGGGCTGGCTTAGCTGGCACAGGCAGAGCCAGTCTGGTGGCCCAGGCTCTTTGTGACTTTGAGCATTCTACTGTCCTTTATAACCAGAAGCCCAGGCTGGGGATCGAGTAAAGGAGAAGGTCTCAGATACTTTCTCATCCCTGTAGTCCTCTGGGCTGCTCAAAGGGTCACTAAGAGATGGTGACAGGAGTTGTGGCCAGCACATTTAGGGGTGGGGTGGGTTCGAGTTCCAGCAGGGTTCAAAGCAACGGCTGTCACATAGTCCTAACTTTGACCATGATATACAGATCAGGCCTGAGAAGGGACGAGGGACAGCTATGACCATGTCCCTTCCTCTAGTGGCAGGAGGTTTGTCCCTACAGATCAAGATCTTTAGCTCTGCACAGCTCCCTGCCATGGGCACTGGGTGGCCTTGGTGATATACACTTGCCTTTTCCAACCTCGGTTTCCCAGCAGGACAACTCAGGTGATGCCCGGCTTCCTCCCTGTTACTTGAGTCCAGAGTCCCAGAGTTGGCAACAAAGTCTGAGTACGGAAAGACCGAGGCTGCGGGGTATGGAGTGCCCCAATTCCCTGGATCTCCGTGTTAGTCCTAGGAGCTGTACCAGCTGCTGTCACGGCTCCAGCCACACACCGGCTCTGCTTGCACATGGAGAAGAAACGCCTCATAGTCCACCTGACGCTCCACCCTGCACGGGGCCTTTGCCATCTCAGGACCCTACTCCAGGCAAACGGGAACCAGGATGTCAAGTTCCAAGCCAGTCCCTCCAACTCCAACCCCAGGCTGTCCTCCTAGATCCTCAGTCCAGCAGCAAGTGTCCCACCTGCCATCATCAGCCAGGCTGAAGGGCGCCATTCTCTGCCCCCAGTTGGGCTGACCCTGATCCACAAAAAAACAAACTCAAGCTTACCTCACCTCTATTCCCTGCCTTCTCCCCCCCACCACCCCGGGAACAGCCACCAAGCTCCACCTCGGCAGAAGCTAGAAGGAAAGCAAGACTGAGAGCATGGCCTGGAAAAGGAGCCACCCTTCCAGGGCTTTCTGTGCCTGTCAAACCATCTTTTAATCTCATTTGTCCACACAGGAGCCAGGAGGTGGGCACAATGGTCCCCATTTTGCTAGGGAAGAGCCTAAGGTTCAGAGATGTGGAGAGATTTGCCCAAACTTACCCAGCGCAAGCCAATTGCTAACAGCAAGGCTGGTCAGGCAAACACCGGAGAGGATGCTGGCTTCATCATCACACTTGGAGGCCTGCCTGCCCCCCCACAGTCAGGAACCCTAAATCCTGGCCCCAGGGCTTCCAGTGCACCTGCAGTCTTATATGTCCTGCCACTGCCCTGCCCTCAGTGAGCCTTGCTAGGGTGGTGCTCTGGAGGTCCAGCTTTGCTGCACCCTTCTGGTGTTGGATACAGCGAAGGCCACCTAACAGACCCCAGCCTGGGCTCCGGCGAGTGATGTCAGCAGGTGGCTGTTGAGTATCTGCCTGTTTGCCTTCTCTGGTGGGGAGTACCTTCTCCTTCCTGATAGCTCAGACAGGACAGTCCTTGGGGCGGGGCTAGGATCCACCTCCTGATAGCGCCATCCTGTGTTCTTAACACTGGAGCCACCCGGTCACTGCTACTCCACCCCGGACACCTCTTCCTTGTATTGAGTTAAAGAGCTTGGGTTCTGGACCCAAATGCCTGATGTGACCCCTGTCTCAAGACATGTCCTAGTGGTGTGGCCCTGGGTGACTTATCCATTCTCTCTGAGCCTCAGTTTCATTTCTTGTTAAAAAAAAAGAAATTAAAGATCCTCGTAGAGTCATCTAAGCCCACACGCTCAACATCATTTCTCTTCCCTATGTGAGAAAGGGTGTGGCTTCAGCCTCCCAAGATCCCACTAATCCCTTTATAGAGAGCAATGGGGAGCCATGGAAAGATTTAGAGCAGGAGTATGGCCTTGGTAAAGTTAATTCTGATAGGACAAGATTCCTGTGAGCATGCACTCAGGGAGGAATTCCTTTGAAAGCCTGAGGGGATGCCAAGCTCCCTGTTGGAATGGTATCTATAGTGGACAACATCTGTATTTGGTTCCTGGGGAATGACAGGGCCATCTATTTTACTGCCACACCAGTGTGTCCCCCGGACATCCAGTTGCGGTCCATGAGCCCCTTATATGAGCCTGGATTGACAGAGAGCCAGCAGGGGTGGGTAGCCAGGAGCCTCTTCCTAGCCTCCCAGAGAGAAGCAGAGCCTGGCTCCTGGAGGGACTCCATACCAGCCGGTCTATTCCCCCTTTTGTTCACAGAGGGCCATCAGGAAAGAGAAGGACCTAGGGACACATCCCTTGTTTCCTAGCCTAAGTCTATGGCATCCTGACGTTCAGTGGGCCGTTTAACACCCGTGAGCTTCAGTTTCTATGTCAATCCACATCATCTCCACCTGCTTGTCTGTCCATCTGTCGATATAGCCACATATATCCTATCTGTCTGTCTGTCTGTCTAACCTATCTTATCTACCTATAACCCATCACTCTATCCATCCACTTATCTATCTATCTGTATAGCTATCTATCTACCTACATTATTGGTCATCTATTATCTATCCATAGCTCATCAATCTATCTATCTATCTACTTATCTATCTATCCATATATCCATCCATTTATCCATTATCTATCTATCCATCCATCTATTCATCTGATCTTTTAGAAAATACTTTATTTTAAAATTATGTGTATATGGGGGGGGCATATGTACAGTTAAGTGCAGGTACCCTTCAAGGCCATAAGGGGGCATTAGCTCTCCTGGAGCCGGAGCTGGAGCCAAGGGTGGTTGTGAGCTGCCTGATGTGAGTGCTAGAAACTCAACTTGGGTTCTTAGCCACTGAGTCAACTCTTCAGCCCCCACATCTGATAAGTACTTAGCTACCATCTATGCATCCGTCCATCCATCTGATATCTACCCAGCTACCACCTATGCATTGATCCATCCATCTGACATCGACCTAGCTACCATCTATATATCCATCCATCCATCTGATATCTACCTTGCTACCTACCCAGCTACCACCTATGCATTGATCCATCCATTCCATTCTAAACTTCTGTTGGTTTTGAAAGGTCATTACAAGAATCAGATGAGAAAATGGATACAAACTGTAAAGGCCTGTCCCTATGATGGTATTGTTCTCATTGTGCATATTGTTATAGATGGCACCCCACTAAGCTGTGGGCCTTGAGGAAGACCCTCGTCCAAGCCTCAGTTTCCCTACCTATACATATGCTCTCTAGGCCCTTCAGGCTCTAAAGACCAGGCAGCTGATGGGCCTACCCTATCAGCAACTTGATCCCCTCTCTCCTGAGGGACACAGCTTGCTGCATGGCGGGTGATTAATACGCTCTGAGTGGGGCCCCGACCCCTGTCAGGGACATCAAGGTAAGTGCCTGTGAGCAGGCTGAAGCTCCGCAGATGAATAAGTCATAACAGCAGAGGCGTAATGGGATCCGGGGAGGCTGCTTAGGATAATGGAGTGACAGACATGGCATCAGAGTCCCCAGGGACCTGAAAGCCCAGAAGAGCTGCTGGAGCAGCAGGGAGTGGTGTGTGCCCTTCCCAGCACACGCACATTTGTGTGCTGACCATGGCAACTGTCAACACCTGTTCTGGCCCCAGGGGACATTGCTGTGTGGCTCCCAGGGAAGGGACTGGCTCCAACTCTAGAGTCACTTGGACCCGCTGCTGTTCGGCCTGGCTGGGCCAGAGCCTCACACTGTGCACACTGGCAACTCAAAGCACAAAGAAAGGGAGTGAGGTCAGCTAGCCCACCACAGCCCCGATGGCTCTGGTGCTGATGGTCCCTAAGGGTGGGTGGGGGGTTCTCTCCTCTCCAGTCATTTGTCCCTTAACTCAGAACTGTTCCATGGACCACACAGGGTATGGGTGGCACTCATTGGCCATATGAGAAAGCAGAAGCTCTTGATCAACAAGCATGAGGACCTGAGTTCGATTCCCAGAACCCACATTAAAAAGCCACACATGGTATTCCACACTTGTAATGCCAGAACTGGGGAGGGAGAGACAGGCAGATCCCTGGGCCTTGATGACCAGCCAGCCTGGTCTACTTGGTAAGTCCCAGGGTCAATGAGAGACTGTCTCAAAAAAGTAAGTGGACAGTACCTAAGGAACATCTGAGGTTGACCTCTGGCCCACCCACACCCACACCCACCCACCCACACACACACACACACACACAGGAGGGGCAGGCAGAATGACACATGGGTCCCCAAACAGAGTCCCAAATTAAACCACAATGAGATTGCACCAGAATGGCCCTATGAGAAAAGTTGGTAATGTGGGTCACCATGGTGCGCACATGAGGGCAGGTGCTGCAGAGGCCAGAAGAGGGTATCAGATCCCTTGTACCTGTAGTTATAGGCAGTTGTGAGCCTCCTGATGTGGGTGCTGGTGACTGAACTCAGATCCTCTGTAAGAACAGTATGTGTTCCTAACCACTGAGCCATCTCCCAGCCCCAACCTGTCTGTCTTTGAGCAAGTCCCTTCTTCTCTCTGCGCCTCAGTTTCTCCCTTGTCAAGTGGGAATCAACAGTTGTGAAGATGTAGTGATATAATAGAAAGGAGCTTACTTTGAGAAATGTGACAGGCTTGGGGTACATGCCACTCCCTCCCTGGCCTGGCAGGTGGAAGGTGGATAAATGGTTGGGTTGTATGAGGGTCAATCTTCCTCATTTCCTTCACTGGATTTGGAACCACCTGGGAGATTGGTGAGGCACACCTCTGAGTGTGTCTGTGAGGGGGTTTCCAGAGAGTATTAGCTGAGGAGAGGAGACCCACTCTGAACATGGCTTGTACCATCCCAAAACCTGGGACCCTGATCTAAATAAAAGCCGAGTGTGGTCACCATCGTTCTCTGCTTCCTGGCCACCATGAGGTGGGCTGCTTGGCTCTGCCATACAGCTTCCCACCACCACAGACTGAAATCTTCAAAAGTGTTGGCCAAGGTAAATTGTTCCTCCCTTGTTCCTATCAGGCAGAACTAACTAATGCAGGAAGTAAATGCCTGGTAGGTAGATGGAAGCTTGAACGGACAGTTGAGTGGACAGATAGAGAATGCAGAGTGGGTAGCTGGATGGATGATCAGATAGATAGAAAATTGGATGGATGAATGGATGGATGGATGGATGGGTGACAAGATGATCTCTCAATTCCAAGTCTTAATTGTGTTCTTCCTGGAACAATGGGAGGCAAGAGCTTTGGAAGCCATGCACCAGTGTCTTCTGATCTCTCTTTGGCCCCCAGCTATCCCCAATTCTTTCTATCCCAAGCTCCTGGCCATTTGGATCACAAATGCCTCTAGAAAACTTCAGATTGGTGGGAAGGGGCATGGCAGGAGGGTGGAGAGAGTCTAAGCCCCACCCCCATGAGGCCCCGCCCTCTATGGGAGGGAGGAGCAGAGTCCCCCTCTGGGGCCTGATCTATAACGAGTTAACTGATTGTTCTCGCATCCCAGTCTCCTCCTCGATAAAGGGCTAGACAGAGATGAGGCGATTAAAAGGCGGTTCTCAGCCGCCCAGAGAGATTCAATGAATATTAACCGGCTTCCAGCTGCCGTCTGGCAAAGGCCTCGGAGCAGACAGTTCCAGAAAGGCTTCCAGGCCCCAGTGGGATGACTCAATTTTCAAGAGAACAATAGGGGAGCTTGCTCCGCCTGGTGACCACTGAGCGTCTCCTACAGGAAGGGATGTGGTCCTGCAGCTGCCCAGCCTCTGACAGATGTGATGAGGCTTGGAGAGGAAAGGGCTGGGATACAGAACAGGGACTCTGAAGTCAGGCATGTGGCCTCTATTTGTGTATGCGAGACAGAGGTGACAAGGAGGCAGACCTCAGGGGCCCACCCTACCTGAACACATTTGTGGGAACCAGAGGAAGGCTGGGGCCAATATGCTCAGGGTCACCACCAGCCTTTGTAGGCTTTCTTCAGAGAATAGGAGGAAGGGTGAAGAGGTGTGTGTGTGTGTGTGTGTCTGTCTGTCTGTCTGTCTCTCTCTCTCTCTTTCTCTCTCTCTCTCTCTTTCTCTCTCTCTCTTTCTCACAAACACACACACACACACACACACACACACACACACACACACACACACCTTACTTAACCTGTCATTTGTCCTGCTGGTCCTCGGGTCCAGAGTAGACAACAGAAATGCAGGATCTTAACACAGGGAGTTGGCACTTGACTTCAACCTCGTCCTGCATCTGGTTCTCAGCATGGCAGGCTGTACAGAAGAGCAGAGACTGGCCCAAAGCCCTGCAGCTACAGAGAGCATGAGTGTCAGCCCTCCTGTCCGCATAATGACAATCATCTTTGAGCTCAGCATATATAGTCCCACTCCACGGATCCTCTTAACCCAAAACCAGATGACAGCCCCGTCTCACCCTTCATGGACACTGGCAGCCCGCTTTCTATGGTCTCAGGAGTTCTGTCATTTCATGTTTAATTCTCTCAATGTTCCTGGAGCCAGGGTGACCTAAGGGCATTTTGGAATCCTCAATGGCTCATGCAGTGCCCATGTGCCACAAATGGGATGTAAACATTCAGACAACAAATATGTCTACACAAACCCACTCCAGCCTCTCAGCTCTTAAAGCTGGGGTGAGGGGTTAGAAGTGTCAACAGACAAACTGTGGGTGTTTGCTCTGCAATAAGACAAGACAAGCCATGGCCTGCCTACCCTACTGGGCTGTTAGTATTCACCGATATGCAATCAGGCCTGGCACAGGAGCCCCTGACTTCCAAGGGAAGGAAGTCTCCAGCTGAAGATTGACCAGGCAGTGTGAACAACCAACTAGGGTAAGGGCCTCTTCAGCGAACGACAAGCTGAGGCTTCTACTCTGTCCCTCTGTCCCACACTCTGGCTTCAGAACCCTCTAGCAGACTCTGGGCTCGCCACTCATCCCAGCCCTGCCCTGGACCTAACCTGCTGGGCCCTTTCCAGATGCCTCTGTTGTTCAGGAATCATAGAGGTGCTGTGCTCTTCCTTTCAACATCCTATCTCATTTCCCATAAACCCCTTCTTATTTCCCACAAGCCCTTTCTCACTGCCAATAAGCAGTGGTTGTGCACGCCTTTAATTCCAGCACTCAAGAGGCAGAGGCAGGTGGATCTCTGTGAGTTCGAGGCCAGCCTAGTCTACAGAGTGAGTTCCAAGACAGACAGGGCTACACTCAGAAAACCCAAACCCAAGCCAAACCAAACAACCAACAACAATAAAAAACCTTCTCACTTCACACAAACCCCTTCTCAGGTCTCTTGAACCTCTCAGGCTTCCTTCTTCACCTGATTCCTCACCCGCCAGGCTGAGACTCTGAGACTGAGCCACGCTTCTTGTCCCAAGAGAATCCAGAGCCCCTGTTCTCAGCCCTCCTGCCAACTCCTGTCTGTGTACAGAGGTGGTGTCACATCAGACCCCATCAGCCACATGGGAGGCTACCCTCCCTGCCACCAGACAGGACAAACAGGCCTTACAGACCCCCAGGTCAGAACACCTTTCTTATGAGGTCACCCACCCTGGTGTCAGAGGTGGGGTGCATATCTAGAGTCAGCAAGAAGCACCTTGAGGTGCAGACCACGTGGGGCAGAGTTACCTGGAACTGTGATTTCTTCCCACACCTACTCCCACTGTCCTGGACAGCCTATCCCAGTCCTTCAGCAGCACCTGAACCACCTCCTCCAGGAAGCCTCCCCTGATCTCTGAGAGTCTGTGGGTCCTACTGGTGCTGTCCCTCAGATAATCATGGCATTCTTCCTAGTACTAACCCAGGGGTAAACAAGTGCGTATTCATGGGGTCATGTCTTTCTTTTCCTAAAGCTAAAGTCTTAGTAAGAATAGAGATGGATCCTTACTTATTGTGGCCTACTGAGATCCTACACACAGGGCACTCTGCACAGAGACTTGATAAATACCTGGTATCTGCATGAAAAAAAAAAAAGAAATGACACATAGTCACAGTCCCAGGGGGGCTTTGGACCTTGGGAGGACATGGAGTCTAGGTAAGTTAGAGTAAGGCAAATGCTGGGTAGAAAAGAGTTCCCCTACAGCAAGGGTCAGAGCATCCTTGGGAGGCACACAGGTAGGCCATGTGGATGCTACACAGTGCCATCTCCATGGGGGTACAGAGCATGCAACTTTAGAGACCCAGACTTTGAAGGCTGCTGCTGTGACTTGGGTGTGCATACCAAAACTTACACCAACATGGAATCCCCAGTGTGGGGTGTTCAGAGATGGGACCAGAGACTGGCGATTCAGTTGGTAGAGTGCTTAGGTACATTGAACACAAAGCCCTGGTTCAATCCCTAGCATCTGGTAAACTGGGTATGGTGGTTCATGCTTCTAACTGCAGCACTTTGGAATCGGGGCAGGAGAATCAGTTGTTCAAAGTTAACACCAGCTACATAGCGCGTGTGAGGGCAGCATAGGATGCCTGATAGTCAATCAAAAAAAAAAAAAAAGACATGGTTTAGGGGAGACTAGAAGCAAAATGCCACCCCAAATTCAAATGTTGAAGTGCCCATTTTGAGTACCACCTGTGTATCTGCATTAGACACCTCAGTTCCCTCAACCACCTTTCTCCCTCCAAGGAGAGGCTGAGCAGAGAGCCTGATCTCAGCCTGGTTGGTGAAGAGCGACTGGCAAGTCCTCCTAAAGAGAGACTGTGTCTGCTTATCTCACCAGTACAGATGAAGCACGGTCTGGAGACCCAAATGACACGTACACATCAGCCATGAGGCCAGGAGACGCCCAGAAAAGGTGTCCCTCCTTCCCCCTGGGTTGGTATTTAACCTAGCCCTGATGGAAGGAAGCCATTGGGGAGGCAGTCCTGTGGGCGGTGCTTAGCCTGGCTTCGCTGGAAGCCTCCCTCTGGAACACTCCATCTTCTGCCTACTGGTGAGCATTCCCTTTCTGGCCTGGGTCCCCCTGGAAGTTCCTGGGCTTGGAAGGGGCAGCAGCGAGTAACCCCCAGGGTGTCTTGAGTGCGCCCAGAAGGCCCACGATATGTGTTTCCTCAAATCTGAGGGAGTCATTCTTGTCACACCAAGCATCCCTGGTAAAGAAGTCAGAGCCCTGAGTTTTGTCCCATGATCCAGTTCCCTCCCACCATAGCGGCAGTCACAATTCCCCCTTCTCCACAAAGTCATCTGTACCCCAGGACTGGGGCATGTGCCTGTTCTCAGCAGGGTCCTGAGGACCCAGAATAGTACGTGACACCATCCGCACCCACACTCAAATAGGTATCTAGTGAGCAGGTGAGTGGGCAAGTCACTGAGTACTGAGTGCATGTCACGAGCCAAGTGCTGTCCTTGAGGCTGTATGTGCGATCACAGGGTAAGCCGCTGGGGTTGGCGAGAGTCACAGTGCGGGGGGGGGGGGGGTCTGCCTACAGCCCAGAGAGAATGGCCAGGTTCACCCCTTTTCAGGCTCCACAGCCTTACCACCGAAGCCTCTTCTTTAAGCTAGTCGTGAGTCTTGCTTGTCTCCCTTTAATTTCAGTGTCTCCCCTTGCTTCTCAAACAAGGAGACAGAATCGTGTGAGATCAGGCATCGGCGTACCCAGACACCCCACAGCTTCTTCCCAGGAGCACTCTGGCAAGTCCAATCGCGGATGGCCAGCTAGGCAAGGCGTTTGTAGCACCTGAGAGACGAAGCCCACATCAAGCACCGGGAACGGCTAGGCTAGGAACTCTGGATTCACACAGCTGTGAACTGGGAGGAAAAGTTGTATTTGTTTATATTACTATTGTGGGCGGGGGTGCGTGTGTGCCACAGAACACTCTGGAGGTCAGAGAACAACACTGTAGAGGTTGCTCTCTCTTTCTGCCTTTGCGTGGTTCTGGGGGTCAAGCGCAGGTCACCAGGCTTGCACAGCAAACACCTCAACCCACTGAACGATCTTGCCAGTCTAGGGAACTTTTTTATTTTTAAATTTGTTTTTCTTCAAGACAGTATTTCTCTGTGCAGCCCTGGCTGTCCTGGAACTTACTCTGTAAACCAGGCTGGCCTTGAACTCAGAGATCAGCCTGCCTCTACCTCCCAAGTGCTGGGGATTAAAGGCATGTGCCACCCCCACCTAGTTAGGCAACCTCTTAAAAATCGTCAAAATCGTGAATAATCCAAGACTTGCAAATTCAAATGAGAGGAAGTATAATGTATTGAGTTGTATGTGTGTCCTTATGACACACTGAGGGTGTAGAACAACAAGACAATGAGATCTAGTTGTTGTAGGTCATGGTACGTAGCCCAGGCTGGCCTTTAATCTGTGACGATCCTTTTGACTCAGCCTCCTAAATGCTTGGATTGCAGACATGAACCACCACACCTGGCTTGAGGTATAAAACCCTGTAAAACGTGTGCATCAGCAAGCCAAAGAACCCACCACTGAGTGCTGGAAGAAAGGCCTGGAGTATGATTACTAAGTACTATCAATGAACACCTGGCTGCCCAGTAGCACAGGGCGGGTCAAATGTCACTGACCCTTCCCCACACTGGGACACTTCAAGCCATGCAGCCGGGGGACTGCACCTTCCCCATCTTTAGGAAGACTATGGAAGGAACAACATACATATTACTCTCTTAACTCTGCTTGGGGTCAGGCAATGGGGCCCTGGGCTGGGCCTTTCCGGGTGTCTAGTTCGTAAAGTCCAAAAATGTCACCTCAGCTCAGAACAGTTCTCTCTGGGAGGTAGGATATTAAAAGACATTTTAATTTTCAAGTTCCTATCTGTCTATATTTTCAAGTCTATCCATTATTTAGTAATTTTGAAATGTGTTTCTAAGAATAAGGGAGGAACTCGGTCCCCTCTGGGACAGACTGACTGAAGATGGGGCTTTGGCCAGTGTGTTTTGAGAGACGGACACCTGGCCTCACAACTTCTTTTTTAATCAGGTCATTGAATTCTCCAAAGAAGTCTTTTGTGGACATCAAAACGCCTCTGCGCTTGGAGGGGATTATAAAATGCCAGTTCTCATCCGTGGGGATTGGTTTTCAAGAAGAAACGCATCCTCTAAAGACCAGAGGGGCTGTGAGAGAGGGCCTTGGAGTCAACACGCATTAATGCCTGACATTTGTAGAACTCCCTGCGATTTACAGAGAGCATCCATGTCCATTATCCCCTTTGATCTTCCCAGAAAACTGAGGAGAGGCAAGCCTTCCTCCTGGGAACATTTGATTCCTGGGGAAACTGAGGCAGAGAATGGGAGTAATTGCCCAGGTGGCAGAGCCAGGCCCTAACTGTTGTAAATTGTCTAAGTCTACACCTCACACCATGACATGATACATGAGGCGGCAAGGTAATGAACTTTCTTGAGCCTCAGTTTCCCCAGCTGAGAAATGGGAAAATAATACTACCCACTAAGGTTAGGAATCAATTGAGTTCACATAGTCCTAAGACTATGTCTTGAATATAGTAAGTGTCCGCACAGGACCTGTTGGTCAAAGCTCTGTCCCCAGGTATGTGCCACACATCCTGAGCTTGCTCATCCAACCAGTCTGTTTTCTATATCCGCTAACAGACCCCTCTGATGGGAATCTGTGGGAAGAATCCAAGGCCAAGAACCTGTCTAAACGGTTTTGCCGCCAAGTGGCCAGGGTGCCTCTAACCAAATATAACCAAAGCTTGGAGACTGCAGAGCAGGAGACTTGATTCTTCCACCAGGAGAAGCGCACTGATGAGGCTTCCTGGAGGGGAAGCTGATGGGTGTAACTCCCCTCCCCCACCCCCCCCCCCCCCCCCCGCAATGATGTCTGGGTTCCCAACCCAGTTGTGTATGGAGTGGCAAAATAGGTCACTCCCCTCCCTGCCCAGCCTCAGACAGGAGGCAAATGATGGCTTGGGAGAGGCCACTGCTTCCTGGAGCTGCTTTTCATCCTGCAAATCAGGTGGCCGGGCCGGGTGTGTCAGTGTGGCATCAGTGGGCTTCGAGAAGGTCGAAGCAGGCCTCTCTCCAGCCCCTCCCACCTCCACCTCAGCACGCCCCCCGGAACATTCCAAAGGCTGGCTGTCACGTCTGAGCCCCGTGTCTGCAGGATAAGGTCCCAATTTGGAGAGAATACTTGACAGGGAGCTGGTGGGGTCTGTCACACCCATCATGTCCATTACTATCATTCTTACCATGACCTTTAGGGCCTCCATCCTGTAGAACTGGCTCTCAGGAAAGGTCCCACAATGCCAGGAGCCACTCAGGGCAAAGGACCTTATGAGTGATGTCAGGGAGGTCTTTCTATCCAAGTCACATGCAATCTACTGGTAACCCCCTGAGGAGGCTGCTCCTGGCAAAGGCCAGAGGAATGCTTCTTCTGCCCACAGGCATGTGGCCTGGAGCAAGTTAGTTAACTACCTGGTGTGAGTTTCCGGAAAGGGTCAGTGTATTAGTCAGGGTTCTCTAGAGTCACAGAACTTATGGAATGAATATAGATATGTGTATGTATGTTATGTATGTATGTATGTATGTGTGTATGTATGTACGGTAATTTATTGGAATGGCTTATAGGTTGCAATCCAACAATGGCTATTGTGAATGGGAAGTCCAAGAACCTGGTAACTGCTCAGTCCCACGAGACTGGGTGTCTCAGCCGGAATGGATGTGCTGACAAGGTGAGGGTAAGCAGGCCAAGAATGAACCCTTCTTCCTTCCATTGTCCTTACATAGGCTTCCAACAGAAGCTATGGCCCAGATGAAAGGTGTGTCTTCCCACCTCAAGGTCTGGATTAAAGGCATGTGTCATCCACCCTCAAGATCTGGATCAAAGGCATATTGTCTTCCTGCCTCGAGGTCCGGATCACAAGTGTGCCCCCCATTTCTGGATTGGAGTTTATTCCACATATTAGTCCAGTTGACCACCAAGAATGGCCATCACGGTGGGGTCACTCCCACCACGCTGGTCGGACAAACACCCTGTCAGCCTGGAAGGTCTTTCAACTCATATGGAGAAGGACACGGTCTCCCAGGTCACCCATGAGAGAGGACAGGGCAGAATTGGGGATCCAGCAAGATGACACACAGCCAAGTTCTTCCTGCCTTGTCTGAAGGACTAGTTCCAGGGCATTCGCTGAGAGTCAATAGTCTCACTTTATAGAAGGGTGGATTGAGGCCCAGGGAAGGGAGGGCAGTGGGCACCGGTAGCCAGGATTCAACCAAAGGCAACTTCAGCCACCTCTGTAGAGGTCAAGTAAATAACATGCAGGAGCCAGTTTCTCTCTCTCTCTCTCTCTCTCTCTCTCTCTCTCTCTCTCTCTCTCTTGCTTTTTCGAGATAGAATTTCTCTGTGTCCTGGCTGTCCTGGAACTTGCTTTGTAGACCAGGCTGGCCTCAAATTCACAGAGATCTGTCTGCCTCTGCCTTCTGAGTGCCGGGATTAAAGGTGTGCGCCACTACCGATGTGCCAGTTCTCTTCTACCAGGTTGGTATGGAGGGAGAGCCATTTTGTGTTATTTCCTCTCAGGCCTGCGTCTTGGAGGAGAGGTATGTGGGCTATGGCTGCTGCCCTTTGCCCAGCTCTCACACCCACATTTTGCATGCCAGGCAGGAAACCTAGCAGCCTTGTTTGTTTGAGGAGCTGGTCTGCAGACCACACATTGTACAATGCCGGCAAGGTCTCATTCAGAGAACTGGCAGCAGGGCACCCAGCCAAACAAAGGGACACCTCAGATGCTGGACTCTCTTCCAGACTTCTGAATCCTAGAACGTTTCCAGCCTGCAGGTAATCACGATTTAGATTAACCTCAAGCCCCTACTCTGATACCAGAGCAGAGGGAACTCCTAGCCAGGGCTAGGTAAAGACCAGAAGGACAAATGAAACCAGACAGCACACACCCTTGGAAAGGGAAATCTGTGGGCAGCAGAGATGGCTCAGCCATTCAGAGCACCACTGTGCTTACAGAGGACCCAGATATGGAGTTCACAACTTCAGTTTTGGTGGATGTGATGCCCTCTTCAGGTAACCGCATGCACATGGTGCACATGTATACACTTGGGCACATGCACACACATAAAATAACTCTTAGAAAAGAAAAGGGGCCCTCCTGTTGGTTTCCACCATAGATTCCGGAATTCTGTGGGCCTCCAGCAGTGGTACATGCCTCTCTGGGAACTGAAAGGGGACCCTTGCTTTGTGATATGTGATAACTTCCACAGCATGAACATTCCTGCCTTAATGTCAACGGGCTCTCAGTCACCGAGTGCTGAACAGGCTGTCTTGCAGGGGTAGGCTAGCTCCAGCAGGTCCAGGTGAAGGGAACCAGACTCCTCACGAGCAAGTATGTTTTAGATTTCATTTGCAAGATCATCACAAACACACAGAGTTAGAGATAATGTTCTCATAGATCCTGACGCTCATTGCTTCTCCTACGGTACTTTGGTTAAGTTTGCCTGTAGTATGGAGGAGAATTGTAGGACAGGGTATAGCTGCTCAGCAAGAGCGGAATGGGATGAGTCAGAAAACCCCAGGTATATGGCAAATCAAAAAAAAAAATTTATTTTTGGGGTGGGGGTCAGGCTGTTACTTTGGGCTGTTATTTCTTTTATTTTGGGGGGATTATAATATAATCACATCCTTTCTCCTTCCCTTTCCTCCCTCCAAACCCTCCCATATACTCCTTACTCTTTTTCAAATTCATGGCCTCTTTTTCATTAATTGTTGCTACATGCACATGTGTATATATAGATGCATATCTATATCTATATCTAGATATAGATATAT
>CABHPH010163107.1:1695-70521 GCA_902168325.1 Peromyscus nudipes
CAGAAACCTGATAGTGGGGATTTTAGCCCAGTGATTACGGTATTTACCAAAGTGCATGAAGCCCTGGGTTTGCTATCTAGCATCACAGAAGCTGGGCACAGTGATGCACACCTGAAAAGTTAACACTCAGTCGGTAGAGGCAAGAGGATCAGTAGTTGAAGGTGGTCCTCAACTACAAAGCTAGTTTGAGAGCAGCCTGGATACACAAGATAGAGAGGAAAGGGGCAGGGACCAGAGGAAGAGGATAGATGAAAATAAAAACCTGTAAGAAACCATGGGTAGAAAGGCAGTCTCCCCCGTGAGTGTTTTCTCAAATAGCCATACCCAGATGGAAAAACAGCGAGCAAATACTAAAACCCTCCCAAGGCCCAGATCTTTGAGGTTGCCTCAACCAACAGAGATGCCAACCAAAGGGAGGAGCCAGGGAAGAGCAGACTTCATGGACAGCAGTGAGGACTATTGATTCTGTTGCTATTTTTTACTCACTATTGATGTTACATAGGCTTCTGGCACACCACGCTCTCCTTTCTCCTTAGTTTCTTCCTTTTAAAACAAGGTTTTACTGTGTCACCCAGGCTAGCCTTGAACTCATGACCCTCCTGCTGCATCCTAGACCAAATCTTTAAGACTTCTTGTTTCAGGAACTTCAAGTATGGCATAGGGACATACAGAGAGTAGACAGCCATTAGAACTGAGTCTCACATGTGGCAATGTCCTAAAGAAAAGATCTATGAACAAACACCTTTGCCAAGAACCCAGGTTCCTTGCCCTGTTTTCTTAGATTACAAGAAGTATCTGTATATATTTCCAAGACATTTTGTTTTAATATCCAGAGAGCATTTTGCTATCTGTAGCCAAATAACCTTAAGGAATGTATCCAGATCATGTCCTTGTTTAAGATAATCTGCTTCCCAACCCATCCTCATTCTCACAGAAAACCAGACCAGATATTAACACTTAACCCAAACAGGGCCAGGGAAATTTCTTCTGCACTAAGGTGGGTCTCAATTTGCATGCTGAAATGAATATATCATGTAAATCTAGAATTAAATTAGACATATGTAAGATGTCCAAAGATGGTGGAGGGGCATAAAGAATGAAGAAGAAGTGAAGATTTGGAAGAGAGGGGTGTAGAAAAAGAAGAATTATCAGAGAAATAATTGCCTTAGGGCCAGTCTTCCCAGTTTTTGATTCCCAATGCCTTGCAAGGTGAAGCTGGGCTTCCTGGCCTTAAATTCTATGGAAATTCTGCATCCTTCCAGCAAATACCCCCATTTAACTACAGTCGATAGTTACTATTCCCAGCAATCATATAACTAGTCAGCAATTCACAGGATGCAGAGGACTTGTTCATTCCATGGCACCCACCTGAGCTTGGAAGACCACATCTCTCCCTAGCCTAGGACAGGAGTTTTCATGCCCTCCTGTGGGTGCCAGATCTTCAGATAACTGTCGCAATGACCACAGGCCTTGACAGATTAAGTGATAAAATCACATAGGAGGACAGAATCTTGTAATCAGGGCATAAAGCTGAAAGGAGACTAAACCCCAACACCCAGCTAGGTTTAGTGGTTTCCCTAAGACCAAACAACTCAATAGGCCCTGGGACAGGCCCAGTTCAGTCTTTGCTCTTCCAGTCCTGATCATCCATCCCAGTGTGTTGAGCTACTGTATGAAAAAGGCTTCATTGCTTTTCTCATTATTGTGATAAAACCTGAAAGAAGCAACTTAAGTGGGGGATTGGGGGGGTAGTTTAGATGGTGAAGGGGACTCCTGCACAGCACGGGCTCCCTTCCAGACCCCGACTCAGGCACAAACCACATTCAAACACCTTTTTTCACAGAGAGATCCTTTATTAAGTGAGGAAGAAAAGGTAAAGTTGCTGCTTCTGACTCAGGCAGTAAAACAGCAGCAAATGACCTTGCCCGTGTCATTTTTAAGAAGAGAAAAAGGAAAGGTCTGTGTTAGAATGGGCTAGGGTGGGGTGGTAAAGGAGACAGAGAGTGAAGGAGAAGGGGAAGGGGACAAGGAAAGGGACAGGGGGATTTGTCCCAGGGGGACAAAGGACTGCCTCTGGACAGAGAGGAGACCGATGTGGCACACAGGAAAATGACAGTTTATAAAAGTAAAAGTGGAAACCCTGTATTAGGATTGAGTGTTTAGAATTAAAATTGGGAATGTTAATTAAGGTAGCTAAAGGGAACTTTTGATTGCTGGACTTCAATACTTTGATAGCTGGACCTTGGTAGTCAGCCTTAGGAGGAGGAAGTGGCCAAATAAGGGAACAGACCTTGGCGGCTAGCTTTAGGAATGTCATCTAATGGTTTTTTAGCAAGGCCGAGGGAATGGGATGAAGGGCAAGGCCTGCCAGAGCTGCATGGTCCAGTGGGCTAGTGTCTCTTCAGATGGTATGATCTATTACGGTAGGGAAGGCGCTGTAGATGTGGCAGAGGAAGTTTGAGGCTGCTCACTTACATCTCTATAGATTGGGAAGCAGACTGTGGCCAGAAGCGGGGCTGGGCTATCGTCCTCAAGGCCTGCATACCTCTCTCCTGTGGACCCACTTGCTCCATCTAGGCCCCACCTCCTAACGATTCCACAACTTCTCAAAGCAGTGTTACCAGCTGAGTGTTCAAATACATGAGCCTATTGGGGGACATTTTTCATCCAAGCTATAATAAAGTACTATCCTCAGAGAAGCAACTGTGAGAACTTTAAGACTCATCGGTTTCCTCCCACTGGCCTCTTGGTCTTTAGAGTTTACCCATATCTCTATAACAGCATCACTAGGCTACAGAATTATGAGAACTGTCCAGAAACACTTCCGAGAGACATCAGATAGCAGACAGGTTCCTTCAAACCTGGAAAGAAAAGTTTAAGAGGTCTCCTAGCTTTTTGTTTCCAGTACTTATAAACTGTCTCAGACAGATAAATGCGCTAATTAACAGAGCTAATAAGGTTAATTATTTATCAGACCTAATCCCCCATATTACAGTCTCTTCAGTGCATGCACAAAATTTGTCTTATCCTTATTTTTCCACCAATATAAATATCAATACCATTAGCAGTTCTATCAAAAACTATACCCTCTCCCTCTGCACATGCACCACTGCCATAATTCACGGCAAAATCAACAGCCTATTTCCTGCTATATTAACCAATTGATGGAAGGATATATCAATTAGAAGCAATGGATTGGGTACTAATTAAGATGAGCTAGTATTCTCCAATTAATAATCCCAACTCCACTGCAGCTGACTAGTGGCAAGGGCTTGTCCATGACGACTTTAATGTTCTGTGTTTCAGTAACATTTCAGAATAAAGGGAAAGACGATGCCCTACTAACCTAAGAGTGCTGTTTCCTTCTAAAGCACGGTCTGTCTCAAAAATGTCTCAGTTTAATTGAACATTTTGTTTGGTTTTCACGCTTTATTTACTGTGTATACACGAATGCACATGGGCTTACATAAGTGTGTTTGATGGTACCATGTGTGCCCCAGCTCATGTAGATGTCAGAGGACAACTTTCAGGCTTTGGTTCTCACCCTCTACCTTGTCAACAGAGGGTTTCTCTTGTTCTTTCTGCATCGACTCCAGGCTAGCTGATCCACACGCGTCTGGCCAATTCTTTCTTCACCTCTCTTCTTGTCATAGGAGCAGTGGGGTTACAGATGCACGCCACCACATCTCACTCTTTTATGTGGGTTCCAGGGATCAAACTCACGTTGTCAAGCTTGCATGGCAAATGTTTCCACCTGCTGAGCCATCTCTTGTAGCCCAGGCTGGCCTCAAACTCACTATATAGCCAAGGCTGGCTTTGAACTCCTGATCCTCCCACGTCTACTTCCTAACTGCTGGGATTATATGAACTACCAAGCCTAGATAATTGAAGTATTTAAGAACATGACTTCTGATACTTTAATCTAGTTGTTTTTTGTGGTAAGTAATATTATCTTGCCATTTATGTTAGTTACCTTCCAATCACTGTGACAAAAAGAAAAAAGAAAAAGAAACAAATAACTTGTATGGAAAAAGATTTGTTTTTGCTCATTGTCCCAGCTGGTCACTGAGGCCTGTGACAGAGCAGTGTGTCGTGACAGAAGGGCAGGGCAGAGTGAGCCTGCTCACCTCATGGCAGCTGGACAACCAAGAGAGAAGGGCCAGGACCCCAACATCCCCTTCAAGAGTACACCCTCAGTGACCCAACTTCCTTCCCCTAATCCCACATCCTAAAGGTTCCTTTACCTCCTAATAGCACCACATGTTGGGGACCAAAGCATTAAGTTCCAAGAAGGCTTTGGGAGATAATCAAAATCCAAGGCGTAACACCATTGCAACCATTTATTCGGGTACTTGGGAAGCGGAAAGTTCATTGGCCATGTCACTCACCCATCACCACTGTCTTCACTGGCTTTCTTTGCTGTGATAAACACCATGACTAAAAGCAATCTGGGGAGGAAAGGGGTTATTTCAGCTCAGAACTTAGAGTCCATCGTGAAGGAAGTCAGGGCAGAAACTGAAGCAGAGGCCAGAGAGGAATGCTTACTGGCTTGTTTCAAGGCTCAGGTACCGTTCTCATACCACCCAGGACCACCTGCCCACAGTAGGCTGGTCCCTCCTGCATCAATCATTAATCAAGAAAATGTTCTATGGATTAGTCTACAGACCAATCTGATGGACGCATTTCCACAACTGAGCTTCCCTCTTTCCAGATGACTCTAAGTTGACAAAACCGTCCAGCACGCCGGGCAGTGGTGGCACACGCCTTTAATCCCAGCACTCGGGAGGCAGAGCCAGGCGATCTCTGTGAGTTCAAGGCCAGCCTGGGCTACAGAGTGAGTTCCAGGAAAGGCGCAAAGCTACACAGAGAAACCCTGTCTCAAAAAAACAAACAAACAAACAACAACAACAACAAAAAACTATCCAGCACAACCACCATTCATTGCTGAGACACATTCAACTTTCCAAACCGAAACTCCATGCCCATTAAACAATAACTTCCTATTCTTCTCACACATATGGATTTTAGACAAATTATATAGGTATATCCTATACAATACTTTCAACAGCAATTCACACTGTCTCTTTATTTTTTCCATGTGTGTAGTATTTAGGGATGTATATGTTGTGTTCTCATATGAGATAGGCACTCACTGTGTGGGCGTATATGTTTGGGTGCAAGTATGCACGCGTGCGTGCGTGCGTGCGTGTGCGTGTGCATGTGTGTGTGTGTGTGTGTGTGTGTGTGTAGACCAAAGGTCACATAGGATGTCTTCCATAATGATCCTCCATACAGAGGCTGAAGCTTACCACTACAGCTAGGGTAGCCAGCCACCTTGCTCCCAGAATACCCTGTCTCTACTTCCAGAGAACTGGGACCACAGGTGGCCCAGCACACCCATCCAGCTTTTACAAGGGTGCTGGGAATCCAAATTCTGTTCCTCATGCTTCAGTGGCAAGCGCTTCATCCCCCAAGCCATCTCCCTAGCCCTCATACTCTTCTCGAAGTAAACGTATTCATAACCAGACATAAGATAAAGCCCTTACCAACTCGGTCCGGTGGAATTCGAATGGAGCAGGTGGTTTCCATGGGAACACCCTGCAGAGCAATCAGGTATTTCTGTCTCTGACCTCTTGATGACCAAAACCAGTGAGAACTCCAAATGTAAGAGGGAAACACAGCAGGAACCCTGGTATTGTACCCATTAGCTGAACGTCTGGATGGGTGTGTCCATAAGGACAAGTTAGTCATTTTCTTCAGCCACAATGGGCACACCCACACCAATGACTGCCATACAACAATGGGCATTGCCACATGAGTGACTGGCATACAAACCTCATTTTGTTTCCTCCCTGGAAAAAAAGAAAATCAAAGCTAAACAGGGATAGTCCTGCTAAAAAAAAAAAAAAAAAAAACCTTTACCTACTCAATTCCAACACAACTAGCAAGCAAATAAATAAATAAATAAATAAATAAATAAATAAGGCATTTTTCTGTAAAATTGCACTCTGTAGCCTGATAATTGAAATAGACCCACAGCTCTAACTTAGAAATCTCACAACTAGGTAGGAAATGAATGTTCAGTGCTGAGCCTCAGGATGGTAAGAAACATATTTGTAGGACAGGGATATAACTTTGTGGTAGAGCACTTCCCTAGCATGCAGGGAACACTGAGGATATTTTTTTCCAGTTAAAAACAATGCCTCTCAGGCATATCCATCCTCTTGACATCAGGACACAAATTGTCATCTACAAGCTCATACTTGAGACAATGCAATTGCCAATAAATAAATAAACAGTTTTTTTAAGCCTCATTATGTTTTCAGTAAGTTTTGCATTAGGCTGAAGTCACAGCTAACCATGGCCACATGTGTCCTGTGGGTTGGACACCCCTGAACGTTTTTAGGGGAGACTCGCCTTCCCTGCAGAAGTTTGTTGATTTGTGAAGAAGTCACTTCCTTTATTTTCAATCTCCTTTCAGAAAGTTAAAAGAAAATGTGGTGGTTTGAAAGAAAATGGCCCCCAAAGGGAGTGGCACTAATGGGAAGTGTGGCCTAGTTGGAGTAGGTGTGGTCTTGTTGGAGGAAGTATGTCACTGTGGAGGCGGGCTTTGAGGTCTCATATATGCTCGACCCACACCAAGTGAGATAGACCACTTCCTGTTGCCTGTGCAAGATGTAGAACTCTCAGCTACCTCCCCAGCACCATGTCTGCCTGCACGCAACCATATCCCACCGTGATGATAATGGACTGAATCACTGAACTGTAAGTGAGCCAGCCCTGATTAAATGCTTTCCTTTATAAGAGTTGCTGTGGTCATGGTGTCTCTTCATAGCAATAGAAACGCTAACTGAGACAGCAGGCTAATTGTATTTTCCTTGAGGGGGTATGACAGAACCATAGAAGGTTCTTCTTTCTTACCTAGTCTGTCATGTCGAATTTTGATTGTGGAGGAACACAACCCAGAGAATGTTAAAGAAACATACGTGACATTGCTGAAAACTGGAACATGTGGACCACATGTACAAGTAAATACTGAGAGAGCGCTAGCCTCTCTGCACACATCCTTTTCAACGTTTCTCCAGTGGAGCTAACTGGCTCCATTTCTTGAGCTGTGTTCCCTGGCCACTCCCACCCTCTTTAGCCTCCCCTCCTTCCTCTCTTCCTCTTCTCTCTTCCCCCATCTCCCTTTCCTTCTCCTTTTTTTTTTTTTTTAGACAGAAGGAGGCTGGAGCAATCAAATTAAAGTCTAGATATCCAGTTCTTTAACATGCAACATGCTAACTACACTTCAGGTCCACATTAGACCTAGACTCCATGCTCTGTTAAAGATGATACTTGGTTTACAATCTGTCTCCACACTGCAGATATTTCTCCTTTGCCAGTTGCTCCCTGTCAGACTTCGCCAACAGGAAGTACAGAAGGAGATTAGAAGCCCCAGGCAGAGAAGGGGCTAGCTGTTTTCCTATCAGCATTACCCGAGGCCTTTCATCTTAGAAGCAGCCAGGAAGATCAGGTTTACCCTGCTTCCAGAACCTGCCTTAGACTTCTCAGTGTATCTGCTATGGCCGGGCAGTCCCTCCTCAGAGTCTCCGGCCCCACTCTACTAACCCTACCTTCCCATAGGTCCCAGGGCCTAGCATTCTTAGCTCTCTGTAAGTTTGTTCAGTGGATGGCAAACAAACATCTTATCAACACGAGGGGGTGGGAAACCGAGGTGTACTCTTGGATGCTTGTTACCCAACCTCAACTCTCCTAGTTTGAGAAAACTGCCAGTAATAATAATGAGTGAGGAGAAGCAGGTGCTACAAGGAGAGAGTGAAGGAATTGCCAGCGGCGTTAAAAAATACTATGGACAAATGAGAGTCAGAAAGATGAGGAGCTGGCCAGGCGTAATGGAGCACACCTTTTATCCTAGCTCTTGGGAGGCAGAGGCAGGCAGATCTCTACGAGTTCAAGGCCGACCTGATCTAAACAATGAGTTCCAGGCCAGCTAAGGATGCATATGAGACCCTGTCTCAAAACAAACAAACAAAAGATAGGGAACGGATCTTGAACAACTCAGAAAACTAACTGCCCAGCACTCCTAGTCCAGCGTTACTGTTCATTGTGGGAAAACACACAGTGAAGAATCAAGGGCAAAACCAACCACAACTCCTCTCAACAAACATGCAGCTCCCACAGCTTGAACAAAAAAAAATACCCCTTTCATTTAAGTAGCTGTTCTCTCTCACTTGAATATTTCATGTGCTAGTATAACATGAGTCATTCTGTAGAAGCAGAGTTTGAAAAAATAAGAATGAAAATAAATTTACTCTTAGTTACAAAATTACCAAAACATAAAAATGTTTCAAATACTAAAGTCACTCAGTCTTGATATGAAGTGTAGATGTTTTTGAAAAGAGAAATAGTTTAGCTAAATCGACATGAAACATTTAGAATGTTGGGTTACCCAACCAACTCAGTCACACTGCAATCTTCTTGATTATTCACAGACTGAAAGGAAAGAACTTTGAAAAAACGTACCTGCTTTGAAAAAATGTATTTTTTAAAGATTTTATTTATTTTATGTGTTAGTGTTTACCTGAACATCTCTGTGCACCATAAGTGTGCAGTGCCCACAAAGGCCAGAAGCGGGCATCAGATTCCCCTGAGATTAGCGTCACACAGTTGTGAGCCACCATGTGGGTGCTAGAAATTGAACCTGGTTCCTTTGGAAGAGAAGTTGGTGGTCTTAACCACTAAACCATCTCTCCAGACCCCTATTCTCTTTTCTTAAAGCCCCAAAGGCACATAAATTTTTTTTTGAGACAGGGTCTCATTGTATAGCCCAGTTGGCCTTGAAATCACAACAAAACTCCATCAGCCTCCTAAGTGCTGGGATATAAATATGAGCTACCACAACTAGCTGATAGAACATTTGTATTCCATTTAAATGTGAGTATTTTATTTCTCTCTCTCTCTCTCTCTCTCTCTCTCTCTCTCTCTCTCTCTCTCTCTCTCTGTGTGTGTGTGTGTGTGTGTGTTGTATGTGGGAAGATGTGTGTAGGTGTGTATGATGTATGTGTATGGTATGTGTGCATGTGTTTGTGATATATGTGGATATGGATATGTGGATATGCATGTGTGAGTGCAAGTTTACACATGCCACAGGACATGTAGAGCTCAGAGGACAACTCTTATCAGCTAAATGAGGATCAATGCCTTTCTTTACTTGGAGGTCATTATAGTCTCTAACACCCCATCCCATGATCCACATAAGTAAGAAAACTTCACCTTATCCAGTTACTTCAAGACAGTTTTATTTTAAAAATGTGATCACTGAACCTTTGACACATAGGCCAATAGTTACTGTAAATGCTGTGAGGACAGGAATTCTGCAAGAGGCTAGGTCCTTGGACAAACTCAAGAAAAGTAATTGTCAGGTCTCTCATACCCCTCCCTATTCCCGACCCTGGTGACAGTAACTAACAACCACGGTGTTAGCTGAAAATCTCTTTAGCACGGACCTCCAAGGGCCATTTTTATTCCTGTGGAAAACGTTCTATGAAAAAATGGGAAGCCTTAGAGAAATAAGGCAAGGAGGCCTGGAGAGATGGCTCAGCACTTATGAGCATGTACCTCCCAGAGGACCCAATTTCTATCCTCAACACCCACGTCAGGCAGCTCACAACTACCCGTAACTCCTGTAACTCTATGGGCATCTGCACTTACAAACACACACACACACACACACACACACACACACACACACACACACACACACATTTAAAAATAACAAAAGAACATTGTAAGAAATAGTGGTAGGAAACAGTGGTAGTGGGTTGAGGCACTGGAACGTGAGCACCTTGATTTGCCAGCCAATCCCAAGCCGTTGCACCACCCTACCTCCCTGGAGCTGCCATGTCCCTGTTCTTATCCTCTTCTCCCTTCCCATCCCCTCTGTATTCCTGAAGCTGCTCCAATGGAACAAGTGTCCCAGGATCCTTTAGGCATTGAGTGAATGTCTTACCAAAACAAAAACAAAAACAAAAACAAAAGCCTTACTTTGGAATACAATACCATCTGGCCAAAGGACCTGAAAAATGATCTACTATAGGGAATGAATGTGTATTATTTTGATATGAGCATGGCCATGTTAAGGACCCCAAGGCCTCAGCTCCATGAAAATGTCAAAGTTTTCCCCAGTGAGGTTCAGAGAGATGATAAGGCCTTCCTTGGGTCTGAGTGTGAATTTGGCATTCACTGAGCTTTCTCCGTCTGGGTGTTTACAATCTTCAGACTTTCCAACAGAGCTGCTCCTAAGAGGTTAGCTAAACCTGCCTCCTATTCAGCTCTATATAATAACCCCACCTCCCTGTCAGCTGTATGCAATAACCCCGCCTCCCTGTCAGCTGTATGCAATAGCCCCGCCTCCCTGTTCAACTATAATAAACAGGTTGCACTTCCAGGGTGCTGAGGCTCCGCCATCCAAGAGTCCAGACCAGCCAGTCCCAGTTTGTTTGTACTGTGTCTGTGTGTCTGTCCTTTCTTCATTCCCTCACTGCCCCAGTAAGGTCAATCTACCTTAATGATGAACTCTCACCCTGCCTTTAGCTAGGGACTCGACACTTGGGTCCAGTCCATTCCCCCCCCCCTCCTCCTCCCCTTCCGCTTCTCTTCCTCTTCTCCCTCTCCTTCTCTCAACCTCCTGTATGTCTGTTGAAGTATTAGGCCACCTTCAGTCCATATATAGCAGTTTCACCTTCAAAGGCCTTGGGTGGAGATTCTAAATCTGGATGAATTGTGTGACCCTGCCTTTAAAAAAAAAAAAATCAATTCTGGCAAATTGAGCTCAGAGTATTTACAATCAATACACCCTATCTTCCAGAGATGGCTGGCTGGCTCTGCTCCTGGACAGCCATTTCCTAGTTTAATGCTGCAGAATCATCGCCCCTGCCCTGCCCTCTACCCACCCTTTCAGCCATGTGGGAATCACCTTAGGTTTTGCTCTTGGGCTGTTTGTTGTTTGTTTTTTGTTTTCTGAGTTCTGCTCACCGATGAGGATTCTTAACCCCTATTCTGGCAAAGTGTTCTCATATGTCGTGTGACTGTACACACCACCAATGTACACAGTGTGGGTTCTGTTCACTGCTGTAGGCTGGTGAGGGTTCCCTCATTTTAGGAAACTTTAACTGGACAGCAAATTCAACCAGTTACTGGCAAAGCATACTCTATGAAGTCTTTCAAATGTATGGTCCAACCCAGCTCAGCTCATTAGAGAGCAAGATTTATAGGAATATTCTGTAGAAATCCACACTATCCAAGACTATCACCTGGTTTTCTTTCTGTTAAGAGAAAACACTGATCAAAACCAACTTGAGGAAGAGAGGGTTTATTTGGCTTACAGTTTACAGTCTCTCATCAAGGGAAACCAAGGCAGGAGCTGAAGCAGAGAGTATGGGGAACACTGCTTATTGGTTCATTCCAGACTCATGTTCAGCTACCTTTCTCACATAACCCAGGCCCACCATCCTAAACACAGTACCACCTACAGTGGGCTGGGATCTCCTCCATCCATTAGCAATCATGAAAATATCCCCATAATTATACCGACATGCCAATCCAATGGAGGCAATTCCTTAGTTGAGGGTCCCATGTGTGTCAAGTTAACAACTGAAGCTAACTATGACACCAGCCTAAAGTATCTGCTCACCTCCAGCTCCTTGCAACCTCTGGAACCAGAGATTCACTGATTCACTGATTATAAACTAAAAGAATGAACATCAATCTATAATTAATTTTTGCCTTTAGTTCAATTTTTTTACCATTATTTAAACCATAATTTGAATTTTCCTTTGTTTAGAAACATCTCGTGAATAATTGATGTTCCTTCTTTGATCCTGTATCATTTGGGGTTTTGTTGTTTTCTTGTTTTGTTTGGAGACAGTCTTACTATGTAGCCCTGGCTGGCCTCAACTTACTATGAAGACTTCACTGTTGTCAAACTTACAGAGATCTTCTAGCCTTTGTGCCCCAGCACTGGGATTAAAGGTGTGTACCACCATGATCCTCCCACACCAGTTTTTAACATGATCATGATAAAAATCAAATGGTGTTTGTTAAATACCTATGGTGTTACCATTCATGAGTATCATTACCTAACAACTCAGGTAGTTGAAGTATAATTGAGTTACAATTATTCTCATGTAGAACAAATCTCGAGACACGAAGATTTGTCACTATAATTACTGAGAATAATAATTACTTTTGGATTATGATTGTTCATTAATTTGGCAATGACAGTTTAAGTACAATTTGGTTCTTTATGGAGACATTTTAACATTTATATATGAAAATATAAGGAATAAGTATCATAAAAGCATTTCCAAAGCCTAGTAACATCCATAATAATGCCCCCCCATCAGCCATTATTGAAGTGACTTTGAAACTAAAAACTCCTGAGTGGGTGAAAAGAGAGAAATTGAAATACTTCAGTGTTTCACAAAGAGGAATCTGAGTTATTCAGTGTTTCTGAGCATGCATTCTTCCTACAGAGCATCGAGAAACCCAGACATCAGCATCATATTTGTGGGCTCAGCAAATAACCATGAAGAACAATGAACACAACTCCAGAAGCAGATAAAAAGATGGCTTTCTATCCCCCACATCTGCTGCATCAGAGGAGCTCAGGCACTATGGATGGTCAGACCGTATCTTAAGGGACAAGGGGTGAGAACCTGAGGACTGCTTCAGATTTGAGATCAGGTTGCCAGACTTGGCAATGTGAGCCTCTGCCCTCCATGATTCCAAATCTGGAGCAGCCCCTGGGTCTCCAGAGAGCATCTGCTGCAGAAGCCTTCCTGTTCCTCCCACTCTCCCGTCCCATCCTCAGAGATAACCTGCTAGTCCCTCCATGGGAAATGCCTTGCTTGAATCAGCAATGGTTTTCACTATTCCTTATCACCCACACTTGTTGGGCTATGTGGCTAACTGGGGATGAAGCCAGTGTGGGGCAGAGGAAGGTAAGTCTGTGTTCTAGTTTCCCTTCTGTTCCTGTGATAAAATACTCTGACAAAAGAAGCAACTTAGACAAGAAAAGGTTTATTTGGCTCATATGTCCAAGATAGAGTCCATCATTATGGGAAAGTCAAGGCAGGAACCTCAAGCAGCCAGTCACAACCACAGTCAAAAGCAGAAAGAAAATAAATAAAGACATGCCTCTTGTGGTCATCCCTGTCTCTACACGTCCAAACCCCAGGATCCCCTACCTAAGGAATGGGGCCATCTACAGTGAGCTGGGTCATCCCACATCAATTAACACTTAAAACAATCCCCCATAGACGGGCCCATAGCCCAACCTGCTCTAGACAACCTTCCTAAGAGACTCTTTCCCCAGGTGATTCTAGATTGGGTCACGTTGACAATTAAAACTAAATTAAATTAAATGACAATTAAAACATCTCACTGTGCTTAAGTTAATTTCACCACAGAGGAGCGTCTTGTCCAAGACAGCTGTCAGAGTAAGGTGCATCATGGACCAAACTTTGTTTTATTCACTCCTGTATTCACTCCCATATAGCACGCCTTGTTCACGCCTAGCTCGATGCCAAGCACAGCTATAATGCTCAATAAATGTTTTTCAAGGGATGAAGTAAAGGTCGAGATGTGCTCTGCCTTGTAGGCACTGCTGTGAAACATGGTTGTTGAAATCAAAGGAGGAAGAAAGGAAACAAGAGGAAGAGCAATTAGTTTTTCTGTACTTGACTTTGAATCAATTTGAAACACTATGGGTAATTCTCAAAATCAATTAGAAATCTCAGTACTTGTGGGGAAAAAAAATAAAAAAGTACGTGGACTGTGATGCCTGAAAAATGTTGAAGATGTGCTGTCAAATAGCAACACCTAGTGACCAGTCCCCAAACAACATGACTCTGAATGACTTTCACACAAGCAGGGAAGTCCGCAAAGTGGCCAATTCTGCTGTCCTAGCAACAACGATAATTACCATGTTATGGTACTCAATGATTTGTTTACAAAACACATGTGCCTTTACTCATTTGGTAACTGACACAGATATTGTACAGAATAAAATCAATCAGGTATAGCAAAGAAGGTTGGAGTCTAGGCTGTTTGGCATGGCAGTGGTCAGCTAGGTAGGCTTTTGTTTTCTGAACAAGTTTGAATCCAAGAGCTGGCCATAGAACATACAGGTCCTGCATGTCTGCCTGCCTCAGGAATGGTGGGTCACAAGAAGTGCCAGGAGATGGGTGTGGTGGCACATGCCAGTGATTCTAGCATTTTGGAGTCAGAGGCAGGAGGATCATGAGTTTGAGACCAGTCCGAGCTAAGAGAAAAACCTTGCCTTGAAATTAAAGTAGAAGTGGCAGGCATGAGAGACGGGGACAACTCAACTGAAGTGCTCGTGACCGCAAATAACAGCTCTAAGGATAGCCAAGGCAAACGCGCGCGCGCGCGCGCGCGCGCACACACACACAGACACACACACACGACGCAGTATCACCAAGTGTGGTGGTTATGTTAATTATCAATTTGATCGAATCCAGAATCACCTGGGAGATGGGCCCTCAGGATGTGCCTGTGAAGGATTATCTTGATTATATTAACTATGTGGGAAAATGAATCTCATTTGTTTGTTTGTTTGTTTGCTTGCTTGCTTGCTTGCTTGCTTGTTCATTTGTTTGATACAGAGTTTCTCTGTGCTGCAGTTCTGGCTGTCCTGGAACTTGCTCTGTAGACCAGGCTGGCCTCAAACTCACAGAGGTCTGCCTGCCTCTGCCTCCCGGGTGTTGGGATTAAAGGTGTGCACCACCACCTTAATTGTGGGAGAGACTGTTCTCTGAGAGTCCTGGATGGTTTTATACCCAGCTGAACATTCTTCTCTCTCTGCTTCTTGACTGTAAATGCAGCATGACCATATTTCCAATTTGTAGGTGGTGAAACTAAAATTCTGAGGCATTAAAAGACGAGTTCGAGTTCATAAAGTGTGTGTGGTATTCACCCTACAGAAGATGACCTCTGCAGTCAGGGTTCTGGGCTTCTGAGTGGGAAAGGTTTAAAAAGATTGCTCAAGTGGAAACCCCAGAAGAATTGATGAGACATGTCTCAGTTTATTTTTCTGTTGCTGTGATAAAATGCTTTGGCAAAGGCAGTCCTCAAAGGGTTGATTTAGCTCACAGTTCCAGGTTATAGGCTATCATGGTGGTGCCAGGAAAGTATGGTGGCAGGAGCAATTCATGACTGTGGTCGAGTGAACTTGCTTGTATCGAGATGGACCAAGTAGAGACAGTACCAGAAGAAGGACCAGGTCCTCATCTCAAGGTCTGCTCTTTTGATGGTTGCTTCTTCCTGTTGTGCCCCACCTCCTGGAAGTTCCACAACCTCCCCCAAACAGTGACACAGGTGGAAATCAAGTGATTAAGCATGTGTGCTTGTGGGGAGAGGGGTGTGAGACCCAAGTCACAATATTCCACCGAGGTCCCCAGAGGCTCATGGTATCTTATAATCCAAACTGCATTCAGTCTGCCTTCAAGAGTCTGCATAATCCAACAATGCAACCTGGCTCTCTTTACTTGGAGTCTCTGTAAAATCTGAAGACAAATTGCATGCATCTGATGTATGATGGCAAGAGTCAACTTTCCTACTCCAAAAGTGAGGAATGGGGCAGGGCAAGGAACGATTATCCTGAAGCAATATTGAACATGGCGTGCAGATTTCCTTAGGTCTCTGTTTTCAGTTCTTTTGGTATCCAAGAGTTCAATTGCTGTATCATACATCAATTGTTTCTTGTTTTTAGACAGGGCCTCATGTAGCCCAGGATGTCCTCACCCCCTCTGCATAGCTGAGAATGACCTCCAATTCTGAGCCTCCTTATCTACATCACCCACGCTAGGACTACAGGTGTGCACAACCACAGCTGGCTGGACTACTATTTTTTGAGGGAACTGCCACATTGCTCCAAACTTCCAAGTTTTAAGCAACACTCTACTTTTCTTGTCTTTGTCCCCTGAGCCCTTGGGAACGCAGCTGCTTTTTCTCTGGCCACCTAGTTCACTTTCAGGGCTTCTGTCTCTTGGATTAACATGTTGCTCTTGGAATAACAGTTGTGGTTGGTTTTTGTGGGAGGCAAACTTTGCATTGCTTCCTGGGTGCTGCGGGCTGCTGACTGTCCTTGTTGTGGTGAAGTGATTGCTTTGCCTGCCGTCTTCTTTAGTTGGAGCCCAGGGTGCCAGATGGGGCACTCATGTAGAGAACAACTGTAGTGTGGGTACAGCAGCTGCAAACCCTATTTATCCTCCCCTGAAATCAGTAAATCAGTAACAAGGCTGGGAAAGATGTGTGTGTGTGTGTGTGTGTGTGTGTGTGTGCCTGCCTATACATATACATACACACACATATATGTGTATACCTATACATACATTCATACATGTATATGTATATATGTGTGTGTATGAAAGTCCAGGGATTTCTTAATTTGTAATTCATTAACATCAATTGTTCAAAATAAAGGGTTTCATTATGACACTTTCATGCCACTTCAATATACTTTATCACACACACACACACACACACACACACACAAACACACTCCTTGCTTGTACCCCTGCTCTCTCTTGCTGTTCCCCCTCCTCCCTCTAATAGTCCTCCATGGAACTCTTGACATAAGTGACCCAGGGGATTCTGGAGCATGTGAACTTTTAGGAGCATCGGTGACTAAGGACAAAAATCATATTCATGAGTATATGTATATGCAGGAACAGTAGGAAAGATAGTTGGGTGTACCTGCTGAGCCCTGAACTCTGGGGTGGGTGTTCTCATGCATTCCACTTCATGTTTTCTAAACAACTTTGTGTCTTAATCCTTTCAGGTACTGTCTTAGGGTTTCTATTGCTGTGAAGAGACACCATGACCACTGCAACTCTTATAAAGGAAAACCATGTAAGTGGGGTGGCTTACATTTTCAGAGGTTTAGTTCATTACCATCACGGTGTGACATGGCAGCATGCAGGCAGACATGGCGCTGGAGAAGGAGCTGAGTCCTACATCTTGACTTGAAGGCAACAGGATGTGGTCTGAGCCACTGGGAATGACTTGAGCGTGTATGAGACCTCAAAGCCCACCCCCACAGTGACACACTTCCTTCAACAGGGCCACACCTCCTAATAGTGCCACTCCCCACTCCCTGTGCGCTTATGGGGGGTCAATTCCATTCAAACTGCCGCAGGTACTGTAATGAAACACCACAATATCAGTAACTTATAACAGCAGAAGTTTCTTTCTCATATTTCTAGATGCTAGAAGTCTAGCATCAAAGTGTCAGCAGATTCTTTGTCAGGTGGGGGCCCACATTCCGCTTCACAGAATATTGTTGTCTTCTTGCATTGTCCCAGAATAGGAGGGCAGGGTGGGGAATCTTTTGTGGACCTCTTTGATCTCTCTCTCCTTCCCCCAGCTGACCTATTGAGGGAGGCACTGGTTCCATTACAATGACCCTTATGACCTAATCACCTCCTAATGCCTTCCTTCACCTTTGGGGTTTGGATTTACCATCAAAATTTAAGGAGAGACAGGGATATTTAGGTCATAGAACTTCACATTTTCCCTGTCCAAATTTTGCTCCCAAGGCAGTTAAAACTCAGAGAGGTTAAAAACTTGCCTGAGGTTACAGAGTCAATGTAGAAGCCTGAATGTTACTTTTAGTAACATCTGCCTGCAAAATCCACCTGCTCTGTTATGCTTGGACCAGTCTTCCTATGTAGACTCACATCAGGAATCATTTTTTTTTTTTTCCAAACGTATACTGCCTAGAAAGCTCACTAAAGGCCCCCATGCCTGGGATAACTTCTCTCTGCTGGGTGGCCACAGCTCACGTTTTGGTACCCAGAAGTAAGAGATGTAGAGCAAATAATAACATCTGATTAACTTGTTTGGGGTGGGTTCTCTGTAGGGATTTGCCCAACAACCCGAAGTGGAAAATGTTCTTACACGTTCTGAGATGCCGCGATAGACTCTAATGACCCTTGTTTACCTCCTTTGAAGAGAGAGGTGGTAAAGGGCTTAGATGCTGTTTGGGGGGCCGTTCAGAGCAAGGCAGTGACTAATATCAAAGCCTCACACCGCGGGTCTGTGTTCCCTCTTTGTGTATTCACCTCTCCTGCACAAATGGGTACAAGGCACAAGGCCGCCTGACTCAAAACCCTTCCGAGGCTCCTGTCTACGTGTCCAGATCACCAGGTGCTGCCTTGCTTGTTATCTGTATCCCAAGGTGCCCCAAAACAGTCTCAATTTATAACCATTGGCATAACCGTTAATAACAAACATCTTGAATTTTAAAACTTACGTTAATATTTTATGTGTATGATTGCTTTGCCTGCGTATGTCTGTGTTGCATGTTATATGCAGTGTCTGAGAAGGCCAGAGGAGGCGGTGGGATCCTCTGGAACTCAGGTTCCAGAGAGTTGTTAGCAGTTACGTTGGTGCTGGGAACCACTGCTTTCAACTACTGAGTCGTCTCTCCAGCCCCAAATTTTTATTCTTTGACAATTTCACATTGGAATTCAGACAATTTTGAGCCATCGTGTGGGTGCCAGGACTGGAACCTGGGTCCTCTGGAAGGGCAACCTGTGTTCTTAATGACTGAGCTGTCGTCTCTCCAGCCCTAACAGCAACCATCTTGAAAGTCTAAAGCGGGTCTGTAAAGATGGCTCGGTGGTTATAGCACTGACCGTGCGAGCATGAGCACCGGAATTTGGATTGCCATGTAAATGCAGGGTGGGTATTGTGGCCTGCTGTTATTCCAGCCTGGGAAGACGGAGACAGGATTCCCATAGTGAGCTGATTAGCAAGAGTAGCTACATGATGGGCTCTGGGTTTGATTAAGAGACCCTGCCTCAATGAAAGATGGAAGAGTGATTGAAGATGATTCCACCAACCTCAGGCCTCCACATGCATGTGCACACATGCACACCCGCAAATACACATGCAACCACATACACGCAAAACATGCAAACACATAAATGCACATGCAACCACACACATATAAAACATGCACGCACACACACAGAGGCACACACAAATACACACACATGCATGCAAGTACACACGCAAATGAAAAAAGAAAATAATAAAATCCACAGGGTCCTGGCTCAGATCTTATAGGCCCATAGCTTCATGCTCCATTAGCTCCCACTATGTTTGCATTATTTCATGTTCTACTTTTCATAACTCCAAGGCCTTTGTGACACTGTCCCTTCTCCCTGAAGTGACCTTCCCTGCTCACTTCTCTAGGCAATGGTCACAACGTCATTGATTGCTTACACTGTTTCGTCACCAGGATCAGTCCCTCCCCGAGCCCTTCAAAGGCCCTCCATCTCTAAGGAGTGCAGCACAGGCATCCGAGACTGCTGCTCAGCCAGATCAATGAGCTCCATGCGCTTTCTCCATCCTACAGCTGGGATGGTCACTTCCGACTTCACACTCTATTTTGAGCATAACTTCAAATGGTCTGGATTCTGTCACATGGGTACTATGCCCACTCATCGCATGAGATGGGGGGTGAACAATGCATAATGACAAGGCACCTAGATCCTCAACAAAAGACAGCTCAGTCAACAAGGGACAACCTCCTAAGCACTTCTGAACACACGGTACAGCCTGAACTGCGCCAGGGACTGAGGGGACCTAGCTCTACTCGCATGGCCCTTTTGGTCTGGAACTTGCAGTGGGATGTGACAGCCCAAAGAGGCACTGTGGGAGCTAGAGGAGAAGCAGTCACTCGGATGAGGGAGAAGTATGTTCAGAGGAGGCACTGTGGGGGGGCTGGGGGGAGAAAGTAGACAGATTGTCAGCTGGACAGAAGAAATAGGTGCAGTGGCCATGGAGTTAAGGGAACATCACTTGTCAGAGGATCCTGAAGAACAAGTTGTAAGGAAGGGAACGAGATGAGCTTGGAGAAAACCATGGAAGCCGCTTCAAGAAGGGCCTTGAATGCTGTGGTAGGGAAGATGGACTTGCCCTTGGCTTTGGGTATTAATTCCCATCCAGCACAGAAGGCATTTAATGTAGAGGCTAGTTTGCAGAGAAACCCCTCACCTTAAAGCTTCAAGGCTCAGCCACTCAGAGTTGAAAGAACTGCTTCCCCCAAGAAGACTTCCAGGCTGGCCACAGTCCCTCTGCATCGTTTGATTTGTGGTCCTTAAATCCTACAGGGAGGGCTGGAGGTAGAACATTACTGTACAGTTCCAGATAGAACTTGGTCCCTTGCATGGGGTAAAGAAGACTTATTGCCAGTTTAAGTGAACTGCTCACTTTGGGCACTGGAAATGCTGAAGAATTCCGTGTCAGCACAGCCTCAAGAATATCAGATTCCAGAACAATTAGGCAAATCGAGATTAGGCTCTGTATCAGGAGATCTCACTGAATCAATGCTAAACATTATAATTAGGAGGACAGCTCTTGGGAGGGAGTTGTTCAAGTATTTAGGAGTAAGTCACCAAGGTCTGTGACTTATTTTAGATGGTTATACATGTCTGAAAGAAAATGTGAGAAAATGTGACTAACCGGTGAACCGGGGGAGACTGGGATGTATAGATGCACGTTGTTGTGATCCTTTCAACTTCTTTGTAGGTTTGATAGTTTTAAAAATAAGTTAGAAGAAAATAAAATTCCAAGCAGATACAGCTGAGTGTTCCGACTTCAGGTTGTGGCTGTCTCAAGGTGAGGGCAGGCTCCTGGAGCCACTCACGAAGAACCAACGTCTTGGAGTTCCCTGAGAAAGTTCTTGCAAATCTGTCTGAAATTGCAAAACTGTCACCACTTCTTCCCCTCCTCAAAATCAAAACATACATGCTGAAAGGCTCGGAGACTGTTTTGCACACTCTGTAATATTATGTCACTTGGCTGTGTCAGAAAAAGATTTACACCAACTACCAAGTCAATGCTGCATTTGAAAATAGCACTCACAAGAATCCTGTTTCCCTCCCTCCCCCCTCTCGTGTGTGTGTGTGTGTGTGTGTGTGTGTGTGTTTGTGTGAATGTGTGTGTGTGTGTGTGTGTGTGTGTGTGTGTATACCTTTCTTTGGAGTTGGTTTTAAATTACCAATTGAATTCTCATCTCATCCCCCATGATGCATGGTGCCTTTAATAATTCACAACACAATTCTATCATCTGTCCCCACTGTATTCCTCGCTCCAGAGCTTTATAAAATGTGTTTTCAGATGATTGCATCTGGGCTTAAGAAATATAGCAAGGGTGTCTTTTGGGAGAAAGAGAAGAAAATGATTTATAACTACAGAATATAATAAATACAGAATAGCTGTAATTAGTGAAGGAAAGTCATATGATTGAACAAATAATATGCTATGTGCTTCAAAAATTACCAGGCGACATGTACCCTTCAGAGAAGTGATTATTCAGCAGCAAGACAGACAGGTCAGAAATCTTTCCATCTATTCACCCTTTCTGCTTACTCTGTGTCTGTGTTTGGCAATATACCTAAAGAAATACTGCAAGACTCCGTCATGTAACGAGAATTTATCGCACATAATTCACTCCTAACAGGACCATTGATGGGAAACCATTGTACATTTCAGAGTTGGGAAAAGGAACAGTTCTCTGCAACCCTTTTTACTCTGAAACGTTAGTTTTCCTTTGAGTTATGTGTATACGCATGTGCCAGTGAGTGGGTATGTGCAATGTGAGTGCAAGTGATCTCATAGTCCAGAAGAGGGTATTATATCCCCTGGAGCAGGAGATGCAGGAGACTGTGAGCCATCTGACGCTGAGAACTGATCTCAGGTCCTCTGGAAGAACACTACAGACTCTTACCTGCTGAGACAGTGGTTCTCAGCCTTCCTAATGCTGCAACCCTTTAATAATCTTCGTATGGTTGTGGTGACTCCAACCATAAAATTATTTTGTTGCTACTTCATAGTTGTAATTTTGCTATTGTTATGAATCATAATGTAAATATCTAATATGCTGGATATCTGATATGTGTGACCTCTGTGGGGGTCGTGACGCACAGGTTGAGAACTACCAAGGCCTAGCTGTCTCTGAACCCCACTGCAAACCTTTTCATCTTGAGCCAGACAAAGAAACTTTCCATGGAACCAGTAAATGTGTATACCTATAAAACTGAAAAGTCAAATTTCAAGTGAATCTGATTTACCAACTAACTTCTCACATTTTCTATTTAATTCACTTCTTTCTTTTGAAATTCATACTTGAAAATCAGTTTCAAAATATATTGGAGATTCACCCTAGGTAGAAGAACACAACGTGAGGACTCCCACTTCAGAAGCATCTTTCTGACAGAGAAACTAACTGGCAGAATGGGAAGGAATAGGACCCTGGGGGAATTTCCACTCTGGGTAGAGAAATAACAGCTGTTGTCTCATAATTCAACAGGACAAGTTCAAGCTCACAGTACTGTGAATCCTGCCTGACACACAGTAGACATAACCAAAGTCGGCAAGAATAGCATTTGCCACTCAACGGACATTCAGAGTGCAAATCCTGAGGCTCTGTGGTGGCTAATCTTGGTTGCCAATTTGGCGCATCTGGGAGGAGGGAACCTCAGCTAAGAATTGCTTGTATCAGATCAGTCTACAGGTATGTCTGTGGGTCATTTTCTTGCTAATTGATATGAGATGGCCCAGCCCACTCTGGGCAGTATCATCCTTAGGCAGATGGTTCTGGGCTGTATTAGAAAGGTAGATGAATGTGTGAGCCCGTAGACAGCGTTCCTCCATGGTCTCTGCTTCAGTTCCTGCCTCCAGGTTCCTGTCTGGGGTTCCTGCCTTGGCTTCCCTCCATGACGGACTGTAGTTGGTAAGCCAAATGAACCCTTATCTCCCTAGGTTTCTTTCGGCCACGGTGCAGCAGAGACCAAACTAGGACAGGTATGTCTCCTTTTAGAAACGATTTCACGGTCTCTCCTTCAGGTTGCGGTTACTACACATTACCGTAGTCAACAGTTTGTCCTAATTCTGTTTTTTCTCTTCACACTTTCAAGGATTCTAGAGCTGAGATTTATGAAAAGGTTCTGTTGACTTTCTTTTCTGTGCTGTCGATTAAACATTGGGCCTCCCACATGCTAGGCAAGCACTCTGCCACAACCCACATTCCCACACCAACGTTCTGTTGATGTGTAAGCAAACAGACAAATCTTCTTATGCTTTTCAAGAGAAGGAATGCATTATTCTTCATGAGGACAAGCGAATGCTATAATGATATATGAAAATGAGCATGCAGCTGGAGCCCTCAGGTTCCTGCTTGTCTCCATCTCTTCTGGGGATGGATGGAGAGCAGCCGTCACCGTTCACTCTTCTGTTGCTGTGATAAAACACCATGATGTATAGAAGCATGTCACTGCGGGGGATGGGGGGAACTTTGAAGCTTTATAGTCTCACTACTTCCTGATCTCTGTTTCCTGTGTGTGATGAAAACGTGGTTAGCCAGTGTCTAAGTTACTTTTCTATTGCTGTGACAAATCACCATGACCAAGGAAACTTATAAAAGAAAGCAGCTTATTGATCTTACGGTTTCAGAGGCTTAGAGTCCACAATGGCAGAGCAAAGGCATGGAAGACAGAAGAGCTAAGAGCTCATATTCACAAGTAGGAGGCAGAGAGAGTTAACTGGGAGCGGCATGAGTCTTGAAGTCTCAAAGCCAGGGAGACACCTCCTCCAACAAGGATTTACCACCTAATCCTTCCCAAACAATTCCACCAACTGGGGACCAAGCATTCAAACATATGGACTTACAGGGACCGTTCTCATTCAAACAACACAGCCAGCCTTCTGCTCTTTGCACCCTGTCTAGACTTGCATGCATGTTTCCATGCCTTCCTGCTATTGTGGGCTCTCAAAACTGCTAGTTAAAACAAACTCTTCCCCGCTAAGGTGCTTTTTGTCATTGTGGTGGTTTGAATGGTAAATGTCTCCCGTAGGCTCCGACATTTGAACACCTGGTCCCCGGTTGGGGAGGTCTAGGAGGTGTGGCCTTGCTGAAAGAAGTCTGTCACTGGGAGCTGTGTTTCAGAGCTGAAGTCCTCCTAGCACTTCCAGTTTGCTTGCTCTGCTTGCTTGTTTGGGGTTCAAGAGGTGAACGCTCAGCTTCTTACTCCTACTGGCGTGCTCACCATTTGTTGTCATAGCTTCCAGGCATGCTGGCCCCTTACCCTCTGGAACCGTAAGCCAAGGTGAGCCCTTTCTTCTAGAAGTTTCCTTGGTCATGGTGCTTTATCACACCAAAGCAACAGAAAAAAAATGCCTGATAGAAATGCCCATAGTGCACATGCCCATTGCACCCATTGCACATAGACATCCATGAGAATTAAATAAGCCGTTGAAAAGCTTGCTGCACTCAGGGCAGTGCCTGACACATGGTCAGTGTATATTAGCTACCATGTAATAAGTGACACATAATCTCAAAATGCTATACCTGTGGTAGTTATCAATGTACTGCCTCCCCCCATTTCCATAATCACCCATGTTTGCCTGCTCTGTAAAAGTGGATGTGGACTCGTTAGGGTCTTCCTTTGCTCAGCTGGCAGTAACCTTTGTCAACAGAGGGAAGTGGGGAGACGCTGCAGGAGAAGCTTCCCCCTCCTGGCTCTGATATGCTCTCTCCTGTGCTCTGGATCACATATGTGGCTTCCGCAGAACTCAGCTCCTACAGTCCAAGCAGCTTCTCCATTACCAGCCCTTGATGTAGACCCAACAGTAGACAATAGCTGCTCCCTATTGTCTTGCGTAGCCGGGCGTTGGTGGCGCATGTCTTGCCCACGTGAGGTTTTGTAACCACCTGCCTCCACTGATACACTTTCATGCACCACTTTTTCCACCTGGAATGCACCTGGAAAAGAATTTCCTAATGGGTTTCAGAGAGCAGGTTTCTAGAAAGTTCCATTGCTATGCCACCATGCTGATTCCTCTGCCATTCTACGAGCCAGAGTTATACCTTCACTACGAACTCTGAGCACTGAGGTATGGGAGCCCCTTCTGGTGCATTCTGTCAGCCTCAACAGCTAGGGACTAATGTACATGTCTGCTATCCTTACATTCTTCAATATCCCCTTTATTCCTTTAACCTCATGCTATAGTAATGATCTTTCATATTAAACATTACCCTAGGGACAGCAAGGTGGGTAAAGGCACTTGCTATCAAGTCTGACAACCTGAATTCAATCTCTGGAACCCATATGGTAGAACAAGAGGATCAACTCCTGTAAGTTGTCCTCTGACCTCTGTTTGTATCACACACCACACACACACACACACACACACACACACACCACTTACCACCACTACCATACCACAGCCACATAAGACTGGAAAATACTATATACAACAATCCTCTCTTGAACAGTTCTAGTGTCTTTTTATCTTTTATATGCCTGTACTACAGAATCCTATTTCATTAAAACTCAAAGTACCCTAAACTTATTTGTCACAGATAACTGCTATTATATGGAACTAGTGTTCTAAGGCCACCATTCTCAGATTGTTTGGTCTCAAGACACCTGTATCAGCACACGAGAGCGCGCGCGTGCGCATACACACACACACACACACACATACACACGCACATGCGTGCGCTTGGACATGCAGGTGTATTTTTTTTGGTTTTCGAGACAGGGTTTCTCTGTGTAGCTTTGCGCCTCTCCTGGAACTCACTTGGTAGCCCAGGCTGGCCTCGAACTAACAGAGATCCGCCTGCCTCTGCCTCCCGAGTGCTGGGATTAAAGGCATGCGCCACCAACGCCCGGCTACGCAGGTGTATTTTAATGAAACATTTCCTGGGACTGGTATTCCTAAAGCTCACACTATAAACAGTGCTGAGTTAGTAGCTGGATCCATTAATTTTGGATACATTTGTTCCTCTGTTTTCTAAAAGTAGCTGATCTTCCTTCAAATCCATTTCTTTGTCTCTTCATATGCTACCTTATATCCACTCTGATTGGCCCACCAATCAAGTTCTCCATCCTTGCTTCTGTTATGACCCATGAGCAGTTACTCTTTTTCCTCTTTCCTCTTGTTTCTTCCCTAGTCCTGTGCTCCCATATCCAGATGTCTACAGCTACTTGCAGTGGAGTGGGTCTAACATTTTTGCAGGTTGAGTCCTAGGCAAAGGCCATCATTGTAGCCAGTGTTTAGGGACACTGGAGAGAAGAATGATGTATCCATGGGAAACAGCTTGTGCCATTAGGCTTCATATGCAGATTGACATCTCTGTCCATCCCAGCCCCAGCCCAGCCCTGACCCCTGCCTTGGAGTAATATACTCTTTTAAGTTAGTCCTTGCCGAATACCAACTCAGAATAAGACTTTTTTTCAAGTGTTAGATAATAAATCTAGGTAGGAAAGAGCTGCCAGTTCACACAGTAAGATCACCTTACTAAATTCCACTACTTCCAAGTGGTTACATCTTCAAAATTATAGGGGGAAAAATGTTGCTGATGTTGAAATTTTGATTTACAGGCCGTTCAAGAGTAAGGAAAACGGTCTAAAGTTCTACTCACTGCTTAGGTGAGGTAGAAAATAGGCCTCATTCACTTTTCTCCTCCAACACCAACCTTGACCTTCCTTTAATTCAATTTATTTGTATTCCTGCTGTTTGCATAGTGCTTGTAGTAGATGTCATGGATGTGACAGATGTGAGCTGGTCGGAATGACCTCCCGGGGACTGGGCTGGAAGGCAGGGGGTAGAAATGAGATATGGACATTGACATAATGTCATTGTGTTTATATTTTAAGGTGATGGAAGAGAGGGCAGGGGAGCTGAGAAGAGGGCACAGGAGAGAGGAAATGGAAGATATGACGAGGGAATTGAGTGAGTGAGAAACTTATTTTCCCCAGGAGTCAGGCTAGCCACCCATAAGCACTGCTCTTCCCATGGAGTTACAGATCCTGAGTCTGAACACTGTCGTGCTCAACCTCCAGTGACATTCCCAGCTTAGATGATGGCACAACAGGAAGAGATTGTCATGCCTTCACCCCCATTAACCTGCCAGTCATTCTCCATGTCATGAGTTGGTAATTCAAGGACCAGACTGCCAACCACACCAAAGGATGCTGAAGGAAACTTGTGATGGATGCTTTTTATATTGGACCCATTTGCTGGGCAGAGAATTTCATTTCCTTGTGGTGGGAATGTATAGCAGAGGCTCATGTAAGATGTACCTGGGGAGATTCCTTTAGGCACGTACAGCAAGACTCCCTCTCTTCATGTGTCCATAACATGTGGATTTTCAAAAACTAATAAGGGGGTCTATCTATGCTCCTGTAACTAGGAATCATTGTCTTACAGGATCCCAGGTGGTGGATATTATCTTATAACCTCAGAAAAATGCACCATTCCCAGAAACAGCAGTAAGCAGGTGCTATACCCAGTAATTTGGAGACATCGAGTTGCTTTCCCATGCCTAAATTTTATTCAGCAATACCACCAAGATGAAAGAGCATTTCAGGGAATACCCTTATGCCCCCCAGCTGTACCATCATTAATAATTTACTGTACTGCTACATCATATCCTTAGCCATCTGCTCCATCTATCAATCATACTGTTTTATGCATTTAAAATAAATTCCAGACATCACTGTATTTCCCCTTAAGTATTTCAATGTATGGGTCATTAATTAAGGCTCAATATATCATTTTTATTCTAATTGCAGTCAACTTTGTATTAAAAACATTCACAATTTGTGTGTTTATTGTATGTGTGTGTTCATGGTACATGTGGAGGTCAGAGGACAGACTTGGATGTCATTTCTCTGGTGCTATCCACTTGTTTTTTCCTTTTGGAGACAGGGTCTCTCACATCTGTCTGTCTTTGCCTCCCCAGAGCACACCATAATTCCCAGCTTTTTTCTCTTTAAAAGCGGTTCTGAGGATGTGATTCTCACATCTTTGTAATTGCAAGGCAAGTACTTTACAGGCTGTGCTCTCCCTGGTCCCAAAGACGCACACATTTTAATTGTGCACTGTGTAATTCAATACATAAAACCATGTGATCCAAACTGTTATCGAGATATAAAACATTGCCACAACCCTGGAAAGTTCCCTTGAGCCCTGTCCCAATCAATCCCTTCTCCTACTGTCCTAGTCTCCTACTTCCCAGGGCCAAGCACTGATTTCCCCAGCATGGCATTTGGGCTGTTTCAGAGCAGCACGTTAATAGAATCCCATAGTGAAGGATAGCATGCTATCTTTTATTTAAAGCTTCTCTCACTCAGCAGAATGTGAGGTTCATGATTCTTCTTGCATGTAGTCAGGTTGGGGGGTTGCTTTATCATTAGCTTATATTCTGTTGTGCAGATAGATACAAGAGCTTGTTTTCCCATTTCTCTATTGTAACACTTGTATTTTTGAACCAATTATTGGTATCAGACTGTATTCATGAAAGGTATTTCTACATTCTGCTGAGATGTATCTTGTACAAAGCAAACACCACACACACACACACACACACACACACACACATGCTCACGAGTTATCTTCCTTTTGGACTTAGAGTGTTAGAATACTAATGGAGAATGCTGTGTGGAACATAAACTCTAGAAAGAATGGAGGAGCCAGAATACTTTAAGAGTTCAAAACGTGTGTTTATAATTACTAGTGTGTGTGCATGTCTGCACATGTGCACGTGCACTCATGCTTGCCACGGTGTACTTGTGGAGATGAGAGGGCAAATCACATGGGCTGGTTCTTTCCTTCCACTATGTGGGTTCAGGGAATTTACCTCAGGTTTCAGTGTTGGCAGCAAGCGCATTTACCTACCAAGCCATCTCACCAACCCCAGAATACTTTCAATACTTAAAATTTCAGTTAGCTTTTTTTTTTAATTTTATTTTTCTGAGACAGGGTTTCTCTGTGTAGCTTTGGAGCCTGTTCTGGAACTTGCTCCATAGACCAGACTGGCCTGGAACTCACAGAGATCAGCCTGCTTCTGCCTCCTGAGTGCTAGGATTAAAGGTGTGCACCACCACCGCCTGGCTGTTTGCTTGTTTTTAAAGGACACTTCCTTATGTTGCATGTCCTATTTCAATGATTCCATAATTGGTCTAGCTGCATTTTATTACAGTTGATTTTTTAAATTATTTCTTCTCCAATTAACTGGAAGCTCCTTCATAGCAGACACTCTCTTGCTGGTACCCTCAGCATAGAACTTGGCACATGGTAAGTATTTAGTAAATATTTCAAGAATGGACAAATGGGGCTGGCAAAATGGTTCAGCAAGTAAAAGTGCTTGCCACCAAGTCTGAGGACCCGAGTTCGATACCTGGGACCCACAGAGTGGAAGAAAACTGACTCTTGCAAATGTCTTATGACCTCAACATAAGCACCACAATAAGTGTCCCTCCCCTCAATAAAATAAATGTGAATTTTTAAAAGAGTGAACAAATACATTAAAAACCTACATGAGTGATTTACCTATTCAAGCTCCAGTCTCTATGTTCTCTGCATGATGTGGGCAGCATTCTGTGCCTGTGGAATAGTTCCAAGTCTTTTCTTGACTATATGTCCTTTGATTTCTAGTCACACGCTCAGAACGGCTGCCTGGGGTAGGAACGAGAGTTTGGTTCCTTCCACAGAGAGGTGGGGCTGAGGACTGAAAAGCAGAGTTGATAGCACATTAATTAAAGTTTACACTTGGGATGCCCGAACCCTGAATCCCAGAAGGTGCCAAGATCTTGGAGTCCCACCTCCTGATTCTTCAAAAAGACCAAAGGATGGAGAATGCCTCTGGACCCTCCGGGCTTCCAGGAACCAATCTGTCACCTGACAGTATGTAGCTCTCCACAACAGCAAGCAGAAGGAAATACGGAAGGAGATGGAGGGAAACGAGGAAGCGTAGCTTCGAGCAGCAAAATGGTTTCGCTAAAACTGACATCAGAACCCAGTCCTCTTCCCCAGTCCAGCTCTGGTGCCAGCAGCTTTTTGCATTTTTAGCATGGCTGATGATATAAAGAATAGCATCTATTTCCCTCTTCCTGACGGCGACTTAATTATGGAAGCGGTCGTCTCGCCTCGCCGCAGCTGTTGCTTCCGGGTACCTGAAACGCTGGTGCCCCAGCTGCCTTGATTGAGAGGCCCAGTTTGCAAGAAAACAAGACAAAATACTTTGCTTCCTTGATTCTAGTGGGAATTTAATTTAATTAGCATCTGATTTACACAATGCACTTCTGACAGCTGTGTTTGTAGAGTCTCCGTGGAAGCAAGAAATTACCATCCATTGAAATCATCATCTAGGCTTATTTATCATCCTGCTGCATCTTCCCAGCCTTGAGCGCTGGGGACTTCTGTGTATTTCTGGCATGCTGCATGAAGGTTACGGTAAATAATACTCAAGTGAGTGCACTGGGCTTTGTGTTTAGTGCAGGCTTGTTCTGCAGCCTTAATAGGTTGGGGCTGGAAGCAAGGCTTTGGAGGCTTGATCAAAGGACAGGTGCCTTTTAATGTCGGGTTTTAAGGAAGATGAAAGATCTCAAATGAAAAATGCGTAACACCTGGGCCGGAGTAGCAGGCCACTCTGAGGAGGGTGGCTCAGGATGGATGTGAGAAACTGAAGGTATGGCACCTCTTCAGGACCTGGAGCTTGACTGAAGCAACTAAGAGATTGAAGGGAGTTGGGTGTCTGCCATGTTTAGGTTAGTTACTGCCTGGCACATAAAAAAATACTTGTTGAATGAATGAATGAATGAATGAAGAATGAATGAGGTCCTGAAACTAAGCCCTTGCTTCATAGGTCTTTTGCTAAAAGGCTTTACAAGTGTTACTAGGTATCTTGTAGCTCAGGATCCTCTGTCAGGCACTGAGAGACATTCTGGAGAACATAATCATCCATAGAGTACGACTGCCAGCTCCAAGACTCCGTGGGAAGGCAGGATCCAAGCTTCACTGATCCTTGGCTGGCACACACAGGTGACGTAAGTTCCTGCCCAACCATCGGCTGTGTGTATGTTTGCTTCTCAGACCCTGTTCAGTCCTCTTCTTTCTGCTCTCTGTAAGGTGCCTCCATCAAAATGGAGCTAAGTTCCTTCTCCTTCCTCCGTATGTTTTAAAGTATAAGTGTCTCCTTTCTAACATGTTTTACACAGCATGTCCTAGGAGGCATCTCCAAGCTTGATCTTAGGATGACGCTGAGCGGGAGAGAATTAAAGCGTCAGAACAATGGAGCCCTGTGTTCGGAACTGGGGGCTACGAGAAAAGTGCTGACCGTGATGCTACAGCGTAGGATTAGAATAGTAAAAACCTTAAAAGATACGGTCCAGGCCCAAGATACTGTTGGACTCATTGACTCTCAAAAGCGCTTGAACCCCTTCCCTAGCCAGTCATGTACGCAGATTGAACCTGTCTCCCATCTCCCGGTCAGCTAATTTTCAGTCAAGCTCTTTCTTTTGTCCCAGCATTGGCTTCTTCACACATCAGTGTATTCATACCATTGCTCTGGTATAAACTGAGGGACTGAAGGAGCTTCAGAATGGTTCAGCCCAGTCTGGCCATTCACTATCCTCTGTATTGAGCAAACCCATCATCTAAAGAATGATTACCAAGGCTTAATAAGTCATGACCACACCAGGAAGAGCATCTGAGATAAGAGATGTACAAGGGAAGCCCAGAGAATGGAGAACATGTGTCTACACTAGGGGACAAGGGAAGGTTTCGAAGAGGTGACATGAGAGTGGGGTCTAGAATGATAAAAATGATAAAAAGTGCTGCCGATGAGTGCCTTAATGGGGAGAGATAAGAGGTAGAAATCCCAAGGAGAGAAAAGTATGCAGAGATGAAAAGTCATGATATAACACCATTTCTACAGAGCAAGAAACCTGGCTCGGTGAGATAGGAAAGAGAGATAAGTTAGGCATTGTCCAGAAATGAGGGTGAAGAACTTAACATTGTGTTCTGTCATCACGTGGGATCCTTGAAGATGATGGGGAAGGGACGTGATTTGATTAGATTTACGGCTGAGAAGGAGAGCCTTGCACAGTACAAGTAAAAGCAGCGATCAAAAATAGGTCCAGGGGTTGGGGGGAGGGCTCAGTGGCTAAAGCACTGGCTGTGGGGATCTGAGTTTGGATCTCCAGAGTCCATGGAAACCCAGGCACAGAACTATGTGTGTGGAATCCCAGTGTTCCTACAGAGAGAAGGGTGGTAGAGACGGGAGGATCCAGTGTGCTCAGGGCTAGCGAGCCTGGTGGGTGGGGCAGGAAACAAGAGCCCTGTTTCCACAAAGTGGGAGATGAGGACCAGTATCCAAAGTTGTCCCCTGACATCCATACACATGCGGTGGGACATGAGTACGTCACCCACATATACACACACAAAGATTTATATGTGTGTGTACGTGTCCATCAAAATGAGATTTTAGCTATTAAAAGGATAAATTGTCACAAATTTGCAATGGATAGATTGACAGCTGAGAGTCGAGATTGCCCCAAGTGTCCTGAAGTTTTCAGCTTGCATGACAGAGTGATGACCCCGTTAGAAAGAAAGAAATGTCCACCAGAGAAGCTGGTAAAAACAAAAACAAACTGTTCCCCAGTTCAGTGTGTCACTTCTACACCTGGAAAATGCCCATTTCCTGGCAATCCTCCAGTTTTATACAATGAGAATATTAACATTAAAGGGTGGCTTATAAAATGTATGTCTTAGGGCTTCTCAAAGCAGACTTCTTAGGTTGCTACTTCTTGGCATACTCCATGCACAGCTCATCTCATCATAGATCCTTCTGGAAAGAATTATATAGTTTATCTGCATCTTGCAGCTTGCCAGTACACATTAATGTGTGAAAGATAAGAATTTTTCATTTTGTTTAGTCAAACTCCTCCAAAAGATTAAGTTTTGGAGATTCTCTTTTTATATAAAATGTATTAATACCCAGAAGAAGATATGGAATGTAAAATAATAAACACTAGATAAGATAACTAATATAAGAGGAATTAAATGACTTCCAAAATCATACACATTCTTAGTGGCACCATGAGGACTAGACTTAACATTAGTGACTCCATAGCCAATGCCCGTCTATCTCTTGGATTCTGGTGTCCATAGAGGTGGCCTATGGGTCTTCAGCCAGAGGGCTGACTCCATTTGTTCCGGCTTTCCATTTCCTCTCTTCCATAGTACACAAGAAGTTCCTTCAAAAGCCGGGCAGTGGTGGCACATGCCTTAAATCCCAGCACTCAGGAGGCAGAGGCAGGTGGATCTCTGTAAGTTCAAGGTCAGCGTGGTCTACAGAGTGAGTTCCAGGACAGCCAGGGCTGTTACACAGAGAAACTCTGTCTCAAAAAACAAACAAAAAGTTCCTTCAGGTCGCCATATTTGGTGAAGAACTTAACCTCCCCTTCTCCCAGCCCTTCCTATCTGTCTACCAAAAGGTCAAAACTAGTTTGCTAACAATATGGGGACAAATTGACAGGAAACCTTTCCTTCTCACCCTGACCTAAGTTCCTAATCCACCCACTTTGTGAACAGAGATCCCTTCCTTTCAAAGTCTATCGGTAGATAGCTCTGTGTAAAAAAATGACTCTATCCTGCCTTCCTTCTTCTTGTGGAATCTGGTCCCAGCAGCCAAGGACTCACCTTGATGGGTTTCTCTGACCCCAGATTTTAAGATCATATCCTTAGCCTAGTGGAAGTAGCTCTCCACAGACCCCACTTTCCTCCGTCACCTATCCTGTCTAAGAGCCATATATAATCATGAATAAACACTGAGAGCTATTTTGGTTTGATTGTTTTTTTTTTCTTCTGTTACTGTGATAGAATATCCTGACAAAAAGCAGCATAGGGAATAAAGGGGCTTATTTCAGTGTGTAAGGTTGGATTACAGTCTATCATTGTAGGGAAGTCAAGGCAGGAACCTCAAATAACTAGACACATAACAGCCTCAGTCAAGAAGTCAAGAACAGAAAGAAATGAACACACACACACACACACACACACACACACACACACTACCTTGCTGCCATTGTTTGATTTCTTCACTGTTACACAGTTCCGGACCTCCTGCCTAAGGAGTGATGCACTGACAAAGAGCTGGCTCTTCCCACATCGATTCACTTAGTTAAGACAATCTCCTGCAGGCCAACCCAAGAAGGCATGCTCTCGCGGAAATTTTTTTTTTTTTTTTTCTGGTGATACTAGCTTGTGTCAATTTGAAAATTATAGTTAATACCATAAGAGGCATTGAATTGAACATATTCTGCTTCTCATAAAAGTCAAATTGTGGCTGGAAAGTAGAGATGTGGAAAGAGACATCAAGATAGACACATGAAAGAAACAAGTCGACTAACAAAAGACAGAACATGGTCTCCACGGAACAAACAGCAAGAGCCCACAGCATGCAAAGTCAAGAGGAAGCAGGGGCTGTGTAAAGACTCATAGCGTCATGAGATTGTTGATGCAGGACTTTTGAACGTCTGTCTATTCCAAGTATCATCAGCCTACTCTCATTCTTAGAGTATCACTCCCTTTCTAAATTAATTGTCTCTCTGTCTATTACCAGCCACATGTCCCTGGTGCAATTCTTCCTCTGGGGTCACAAGAACCTGGAGATTTCAGCAAGTGCCCCCTGGAGTCCAACATATTCAATAACCCCTATAAGAATTGAAACAGAAAAGCACATAGAAAAAAATTTTAATAGACATTCTTTCTGGTCAGTGTTCGGCTTTAGGTATTGTCATGGAGACCACCAGGGACAAGGTAACACAATCACTGATGTTGCCCTTGGGAGCCATCTTGCTTTGTTCCCCCAAGGTAACCTAAGGCCATCATATTTACCTTAAGGTACATTTTCTGCCCCCAATCCACTCAATTCTAAACAGAATTTTGCCTGTGCCACTTTGCCCTGACTTACATCGCTGGTCAGCCTGAGGGCCACCCTGAAGAAAACATAAAATGAATGTCCCAGAGAAACAAAACCCACTTCTGTCGAAGTCTTTCATTAGGAACACTTCCTATTTCTCTTCCCAGAAAAAAAAAAATATTGCCTACCCAAAGTAAATAAGATCTTTAGAACCAGGCCATTCCCTTTGAATAGTGCATTTACACAGCATTGCAGTTAATATCACTATACTCCAGGAGGCCTGTTCTTATTAGACCTTTTCAGGACAAGCCCTATGAGCTAAGAAACTGGAATTAAAATCTAAGTCTCTTGAATATTCTCCAGGCATTTGCTTTACACTCCAAAACATGCCCCCTCCCACATTCCAAGCATTCCTTGTAGTCTCTGGTGAGGACCCCTGGGCCAGTCTTTTTATCTACTCATTGTCCTGAAGTAAGCTGGACAGGGAATTTGAAATTTTTACTGAGTCCTACACACTTTCAGTTGATCTGTGAGTAGAGTGAACACAGAACTAGGTGTTTCTTCATAAATATTAGTCTTTGACATCATTTGGTGAACCTAGGGGAGCCAAGATAAAGGGTTCTGTGTAATATTGGAAGAGTGTGAGCATGTTTAAATCCAAGTTGTATGAAACAAAGCACAGAGCTGTTCTGCATGTTGCATCATGGGAATATGGGCCAACTGGCTGATGTAATAGCTCACTAAATATGGTAGTGGAAACTTCCTAATGCCTGCCGAATGCCAGCTATATCCATCAGAGTTCTCCAGGGAAATAGACTCAAAGGGATTTATGTGGAGGTACTGACTCATGTACTCATGGGCCTGGCAAGTCCAAAGTCTAGACAACATGTTAGTGGGCTGAAAATGCAGGTAAAGTTTCATCCTATAGTTTTGTTTTGTTTTTTATAGATGTATATAATGTATTTTGATCATCCTCAATTCCAGTACCCTTTCTTATCTCTCTCCTATACCTCCCTCTGGACCGCTTCTTCCAACAAATCCTCCTTGTTGGTTACGCTGTTGCGCTGCTCCTCGTGGCTGGTCGCCACCCGCAGCGGCCATGCCAACGGAGGAGAGTGCTGGAGGAGAGTCACCAGCCATGTTGGTTAACTTTTTAGAGCTTTATTGGGAGAGGGGGGGAGAGGGAGAGGGAGAGAGAGGGGGGAGGGGGAAGGGAGAGAGGGGGGCCGACAGGAGGAAGGAGCAGAAAGGAGAGGAGCGCACAGAGCCCCCCCCCCAACGCTTTTTAGGCTGGGAAGCCGTCGAAGGCTGATGACGTAATTAAGGACTGAATCTTTACATCCCTCCTATTTTCATTATGACCCACTGAGTTTAATTAGGGTCCACTACTGAAGAAAAGCAGCTCTCCTCACTGTAACAGCCATTAGTTTCTAAGAGCTCCTTGGATTGAGGTAGACTCTAATCTGTCCCTCCCCCATCCATGCTGGAATGTTAACAGGCTCAGTCTTGTGCAGGTCTTGTGCTGGTAACCAGAGTTGCTCTTCACTTGTGAGTGTAACACCCATGTCCTGTCTTCATAGTACTCCTCCTCATTCTCCAGCTTTTAACTTCTTCTACCCCATCTTCCACGATGTTCTCTGAGTCTCAAAAACAGCTGTGGGTGGCTGTCCTATTTAGGGCTGAGCACTCAACAGTGATCTTCTCAGCACTTTGACTAGTTATCAGTCTCTTCATTAACTGATGCCCACTGCAAAATAAAGCTCTTCTGACCAAGGCTGAGGCTAGTATTCATCTGTAAGTATAAACATAAATATTTAGAGGACAGTTTGACAGCATGTCCATTTACGTGCTATAGTTTTGAGAGAGACTTTTTCCCTTCCCAGAAAGCTTAGTTTCAATCTTCAAAGGCCTCCAATGACTGGCTGAAGTCCACCCAGATTGTTGAACAAAACTGCTTTTACTTGGAGTCAACCGACTGTAGATGTTAACCATTATCTATAGAATATCTCTACACCATAGATCAGTACCCCAAAGATCTGGATCCTGGAGCTTTGTTAAGATGATACATGGAACTAGGGCATGGTGGCCCAGCACTTGGGAAGCAGAGGCAGGAAGATCTTGAGTTGAAGGCCAGCCTAGACTACTTAGTGTGGTCAATCTCAAGAAGAAAAATGCCTCAATGAATCAACCATCATAGCAGTCAATGAGAAAAGTAGATATTTTAGTCAGTTGCCCCAAATTTGCATTGGTAGCTCCATGTACAGTTACAGAAAACAATTTGCTTACAATTTGAAGATGAAAGTTTAACCAATATTGATATATTCTTAGGAGCCATCTTGTCTGTGGGAAGATGCCATCTTACCCAGACAGTAAAACAAAGTTTCCCTCACTATAACCGAAGACTATCATGAATATTTAATATGAAGACATATTTTCTACAGAAATTCACCCAATTCTGAATAAAATTTTGTCTGCTGTCTACTGTGTTTGCTAGCTCATGACAAAGTTCTATAAGGTACTTCGGGATAAAAATGGTTAAAAGTTTGCCTGACTTTACTCTGCTGCTAGTATAAGAAGTAATTATATCTTACAGTTGGAAGTGGTGCAGTTTGGCAGGGGATAGGAAATTTTATGGGGATAATTGAAGGACATTGTCACCAAGCAGCCTGAAAAGATGAAAAGGCTCGACTCGTCTTGGAGGGACTGCTTATTCAGGGAAAGGCACTTGAATGATTTATGTTGGTGATAAAGGGTGGATGCCTCTGTGCATCCGTCAAAGAACTTCGCTCATCACCTTAGACTTTCTGAGTCGTTACTCTGAAGGTTAAGGTTCGGATGTCTCAATCGTTAGCAAATTAACTTTGATTTGCCTACGTTACACACAATAAAATATGTTGATAAATAATCTAAAATGCCAACAATCAGAAAGTCATTTAAATTTAGATTAATTCAGAAGACTTCTTGACATGATTTGCTTAACTGAGGATCTGTTTGGATTGACAAGAATTTGGGGTTCAATACATATTCTCCATATACTGTTTAGTACCCATAGATTTACAAGGGGGCAAAGACACCTTTTGAGAAGAAAAAGACTAAGAGTGTGATTTCTTCAAGATTCAAAGACAGAGAGAACTGGGGAAGAGTTTCAGGCAGTAGAGCGTTTGCCAACATGCACAAAACTGTACATTTAATCCCAATATCACATAAACTGGTCATGCTGGTGCAGGCCAGTGAGCATAGTACTTGGGAGGTAGAGGCAGAAGGATCAGGAATTCAAGGTTGTCTTTGGCCACATAGAGAATTCAAGACCAGCCTGAGGCACAGAAATCCTATCTCAGCGCGCGCGCGCACGCGCGCGCGCACACACACACACACACACACACACACACACACACACCATTCAATGATGTAAACAAGTCAGGACAGACTGGATGACAGTAACCAAGATGAGGTAGTGTGATAAAGACCCAGGAGGTGACCAACTATAAAGAGGGGGAGGGGCCGGTGAGACGGCTCAGTGGGTAAGACTGCTTACTCTACAAGCCTGGTGACCTGAGTTCAATCCCCTGAACCCTTGTAAAGGTAGAAAGAGAGGATCAACACCCCAAAGTTGTCCTTTGACCCCCACATGTGCACCAAGAAAATCCCATCCATGAACACGCCCCACCACCACCAATGTTAATAAAACTATTTGAATTTACAAAAGAGGGGGGGCTAAACTGGAGAGAAGTGTGCCGTGTCTTGGTTGTTGGTGAGAAGTATTGGTTCTGGTTAGAGAGTATGGTAACGACAGAACCACCTCCTACTGAGCCATCTTGGCGATATGATTGCATTTGGGGGAAATGGTTGCAAATGTCTAAGAGTTTTACCACTACGGAGGTGTACTTGCCAGGAGACTAAACCCTCTGAGATGATCATGACTAGTCCTACGGAGAACTGGTTTTCTGTTTGCTTGTTTGGTTTCGTTTGGTTTGGGTACACTGAAGACAGATCTAGGCAAATGGCAGGTGGCAAGGGAAACAGGAGACTATTCGCAGGAGGCAGAGGAGACGGTTATGTAGCTAGGCGCCGCCATCTCACAGTAAGGTAGGCGGCATATCTGATATGGCTCGGTGAGCTCAGTCTGGTCCTGAGGTGGTTGAGATGAAATATCTGCCTTCTAGGAACATTATGGTTCTTAGTTGAGCTTAAGTATCCTTAGGAGTCCCTAGGAATGTGTAGGAATAAAAAACTATATTGGAACTATTGCTGTGTGAGGGGCAAAATTTATGATAAAATGTAGCGGCTTAAAACAACAAATATTTCTAAGTCAGGAATTCAGGAGAGGGTTAGCTTGGAGGTCTTGGCTTAGGAGTTCTCATGATGCTGCTTGCTGGATCGACAGGCATCTGTAGGCTAGGAGGCCATCTTCCAAATATAGTCATGTGGTTGGCTGCAGCCTTAGTTCCCACTGGATGTTTGCTTCAAACTTTTGTTCCATACCACATGGGTGTCTTCATAGCCTTGTTCCGTTCAGGCTGCTACACAAACGCCATAGGGTAGATGGTTTATAAAGACCAGCAGTTGACTTCTCATAGTCTGCGAGCCGGAAATCTCCAAGTGTCAGCATGGTCAGAGTTTGGAACAACCATCTTCAGAGTTGTAAAAGCTGTCTTCTCACGTGGTAGATGTATAACTGGCTCCCTCTGGCCTCTTATACAGGCACAAATATATCCTTCAAGAGGGATCTGATATAATGACCTAACACCCCCCAGGGCCCCACCTCTAACACAGTCACATTGAGATTGAGATTTTGACATATGAATTTGGGGGTCTGGGGGAGAATGCATTGAGTCCACTGCACTGCCTGAGTGTCCTCACAACACAGCAACTGGATTGGGGTGCGGTGGGGAGGGAGAGTGTTACACGAATCTTAAAAGTTCTTATTAATAAAAACAAACCTGGAGCCAGGTACTGGGGTCAATGCTGGAAGATCAGAGAAGTAGAACAAGCCACAGCCACCTCGACAATCCCTCAGCTGATCCTGTTTCCTTAGACTGGAAGCCTCTGAGTCCTCATCCAGAATGAATCTCAGCTAAAAGCCTAAAAGCTTAACCAGCTCTTAGTTCCTCATCCTCATGCCTTAAATACCTTTCTGCTTCCTGCCATCACTTCCTGGGATTAAAGGCTCTTGTTACCACATCTAGCTGTTTCCAGTGTGGCTTTGAACTCACAGAGATCCAGATGGATCTCTGCCTCTGGAATGCTAGGATTAAAGGTGTGTGTGCCACCATTTTCTGGCCTCTATATCTAGTGGCTGTTCTGTTCTCTGACCCCAGATATATTTATTAGGGTGCATGGTATATTGGGGAACACAATATCACCACAGGAGAGGGAGAGAGAGTGCATGCACTGGGAATGGAGTAAGCATTTTAAGCCTCAAAACTTGCCCCCATTGATACACTCCTCCCATAAGGCCACATCTCCTAATCCTTCCCAAACAGTTCCACCAACTGGGGACCAAGCATTCAAACATAGGATCCTATAGGGGCATTTCTCATTCAAGCCACCACAGTCTAGTTCCCTAGAATCACTGACAAGTATTTATTTGGTAAGTGGATAGTTTTATTAAAAAGGTTTAAAAAAAATCACTAGAGCTTATTCTGAAAGAAAAGAGCAAGTAAATCAAGTGTAGATTTTTTCTTTGATCTGACACCTGATTGTTTTGTAGTTGATGCTTAGCTGTGAGATGTGGGCCCTTCTGCTATGTCATAGAATCTTCGGATTTGCTTCACCTTGAAACTGAGGCAACAGAGCATGTTGGATAAAGAACTAAGACAAACCATGCAAACCCATGAAAGGAGGCTTCTCACTCGATGTCTTTCAATCAGTTTCTCCAGTGAAATAGAACCAATAGGATGGATGGATGATAGGTAGGTAGACATTATGGGGAATTGGATAGCTATTATTAGGAAAGGCTCACTTGATTACAGAAGCCAAGAAACCCCCCAGTCTGCCTCCTGCATCCTGAGAATTCAGGAAAGTTGGTAGTAGAAAAATCAATTGGAATTCAAAAGCCTGAAAATGGGGTGGGTGGGGCAACCCGTACCCTAAGTCCTGGCCCAAGGGCTGAGAATGGGGTAGGATGATGTAAGCAGTGACCTAAGCCCCAGGCTAAGAGCGCTAGGAGAGAAGAAGAAACAAGGCACTTAACTTGTGCAGAAAGGCAGCAGAAAGGAGAAAATCTCCATCCTGGACTTTCTATTCCATTCAGGCCTTGGATGGAATTAAACGATGCCCCAGACCCCACACTGTATTCGAGTGTTGGTCTCACTGAAACAGCCTCACAGACAGTCTTTAATCGGGGCCCAGCCTGGTCAACTTGGCACATCACAAATGTTTAAAAGTATAATTGACACACAGTGACTTTAGTGCCTAATTATGGCTAAGTGGATCCACAGCGTTATCTGCTGAGATCATTTTTAATCAGTTCCCCTTTCCTAAGAATCACCTTCATCGAGAAAAAGGCCCTATGACCATGTTACTACAATTGTGTCTCTACCTTGTGGGCCACAGGAACTGAACTAGGGATTGACATAGGACAAAGGCAGGCTACTCAGAACCTGTTTCCTGTCTGTTTGGAGTTGGGACTGAGGTCCAGAACACCAGTCACTGAGTAGAGGAGTTAGGAATGTTACTGAATGTTCTGCCAGCTGTGCAGATGAGAAAAGGAAGGCACCGATTTTGGTAGTTTCTTATCAGACTGTCCTAGGCACTGTTGAGGTTTATCTGACCTTGGAGCCTGTGAGGTACCTTATTACCCTTCCAAAAAAAAACCCTATTTTGTTTTATAAGCTAGTTCAAATTGAATTTGCTTCCCACAGCAAATCCGTTTGAGACACAAGAACGTCGAAGTTAAGTGACTTACATGGGGGTGATGGGTCACAGAGGCAGCAAAGCTGAAATAAACCAGGATGGTGTTAACTCATTGACCTTTCACCCATCTTCTGTGCCACCAAGAAGAGAGTGCTTCCCTTCTGAGTGTTTTCGGGGATCACACCCCACATCAGGGAATTATATCCCTGTGATGATGTGCTGTAGTCGAAGAAGCATAAGCAGAGGAGACAGAATTCATTCTCCGTGGAGACACCCATTGCCCGCGCTTAATTCTCCAGCATGCTTCTCTTTCGGCAGCCCAGAAAGCATGATGGCAGGGAGGAATCAAGAGATCAGGGAAGCACACAACACCAGGCCGGCACGTGGAGACTGACTCTCTGGGTAAGCACCCACACTGATAAGGGAGTCCCCAGGAAAAGGAAGTAAATACTCGCTTCAGTCACTAAGACTTTGGACTGGTCTGTTTGTGAGTTATCTTACCCTGGTATACTCAACTAACTACACAGTCCACTCCCACTCTGCCCTTGATTTCATATCAATTCAACACCAACTCCCCGCTTATTTTAATCAAATTATGTCTGTGTGTCTCATGATTCTGTGAGTGACCCACATCCTGTTGTGTGGTTCATTTACTCCATGTAAGAGCAGGAAGTCATTTATGTGGCTACATCTGGCTGGGAGGTTGGTTGGAGCTAGGATTGGCAAAATGGTCAATGTTTCATTTTATTCCCACATATTCTTGGAGACCTCTCTTCACATGGCTTCTCATGACTCCTAACTCTAGCCCAAGCTTCTTAACAACACGGAGCTTTCCAAGAGGACAAGCCCCAATGTACAACTGCCTTGTGAGCTTCTGCTTACATCATATTTGCTACTATTTCATTGACCAAAGCCAGTCACAAGGTTAAATGTAGAGTATCTAAGGGCATGAGTCCCAGAAGGCATGGATGTTGGGGTGGCTATGGACAATGTGACTATCCATAGTAGCTATTAATTGTGAACAACACATATTTATAGTTTCAAAGTGTTTTCACATGTATTATATCATTATGCTTAACAATAACCCACAAGGACATAAATGCCATGGGTATTTTCCAAAGAAGGAGACTATAGATCATATATCTAGACAGCTAAAATTACATAGCTAGCTAATTGAAGAGGGAAAATTAAACTCAGGACCACTGGAATTTCCATGTTTGTTTATTTTAAGATTATTTATTTATTTATTTATTTATTTATTTATTTATTTATTTATTTTGAGACAGGGTTTTTCTGTGTAGCCTTGGCTGTCCTAGAACTCACCCTGCAGACCAGGTTAGCCTTAACCCAGAGATCCGCCTGCCTCTGCCTCCTGAGTGCTGGGACTAAAGGTGTGTGCCATCACCACTTGACCCATGTTTGATCTTTAAGGATTTGAGGTTTGGTTTCTTGTTCTGCTAAGAATTGAACTCAAGGCCTGTTCTAGGCAAGTCTCTACTGCTTAACATTCCTAGCCCCTCTTTCCAACTTTTGAGAATTCATTGATGACAATTTTTTTTAATCTGTTTAAAATATTGTGGCTAGTTTTAATTGTTGGCTTGGTGCAATCTAGAGCCACCTGGGAAGGGAGTCTCTATGAGGAATTCTAGATTAGGTTGTCATTGGACAGTGGGCATGTCTGTAAAAGATGCTCTTAACTAACCTAACTGACCTAATTAAGGTGGGGAGACCTACCCTCAAGGTGGGTGCCACCATTTCCAAGGGCTGGTGGTTCCTGGACTGATGGAAAGGAGAGAGCTAACTGAGCATTGGCATGCATGCATCCATTGCCCTCGTACCACAGTGGACTTCATGAGACCAGTTCTCTCAAGTGCCTGCTGCTATGACCTGTAACCTGATGGGCTGTAACCTGGAACTGTGAGCTAAAATAAACACTGTCACCCCTAAGCTGCCTTTGTCGAAGGACTTTGTCACAGCAACACGGAGGAAGCTAGGACACATACTATTTCTAGCACTCAATTATTGATTTTCTAATGGAACTCTCAAAGATATTGATAAAGATCTTTTAAAAGGTCATGTAATGATGAAGCTGCCAATTGTAAAATAAGCCCCAGCTAATTCAGATGGCTGTGTGGAAGGAAATATGTACATGAGAAGGGGAATTTATAGGTTAAATTTAAATTTCTGTTTAGTTTTGTTTAGTTTAGTTTTGTTTTGTTTTACTGGACCCTAGCACCATCATAAAAAAAATGTCAGCCCATACCTCCAGGCCCAAAGTTCTATAAAAGCCTTAATGTTGTGCAAAGTCAGTGCTGAAAGAACGTTTATTACTGGGATGAAGTCAGGGTAGGTGTTTCTAATAAAAAATCATATTGTGAAAATGTCTAAAATTGCTTTCCTTGTTTCACGTAACTCTTGAATTCCTGAGAATGCATTCATGAGCTTAGAACCAGATCAAGCTCAGAAGTACTTCCTATTGTGCAGTTACCATGGTAACCAATAGCAAGGCATAGAAATGCAGGGGTAGCTTCTGTTGTCCATCATGAGCTGGTATCTGCCTCCAGCCCTTCTCTGGAAGCGATGGCCCCATATTCTTGGCCACCAGCTCCCAGGTGACACTTTTCATCAGGAACCTCAGCATCCTGGGCCTTTGATTCCTTCCCATCACTTTCCTTATCACCTTCCTGGTTGGAGAGAAAGGAGGAAAAGTTTCAGGGATAACCACACATCTCTGAACTCCCTCTTGCAGAGACTCTTATGTAAGAAGCTTTGTCTTTTAGGCAATATCAAGCTTCATGCCCAACTTTTTTGCTATTCAACTTCTGAAATCCTGATTTCATGGGAATGAGGCAAATACTAAGGAGTTTTGTGTGGCAAGAGGCATCGGAAGTGTGAGCCAGTCTGGCCATGGGAGCTCAGGGCAATTGCACAGCTTGATTACCAGGTGGGAAAACATTCTTCCATACTCTTGCCATTTGGATATTCCCACATATTTGAATACTGGGTCTGCAGCTGGTAATGCTGTTTCCGGAGATTGTGAACATTTTGGGATGAAAGGGCTAGCTGGGGAAGCAGGTTGCTGGAGGATCAGCCAGCTTCCTGTTCCTTCTCTATTTCCTGATCCACCTAGATGTAAAGAAACAGCCTCATACTGCCACTGCTATGGAGCCGCTGGCCACCAAGCCTTCCCTGCTACTGTGAGTCTGTCAACCTGTGAATCAACCTGCTTTAAATTGTTTCTGCTAGTGTTCAATCAGAGCAAGCAGAAATCTAACTAGTAAAACACCCCTCCCATCTCAGAGCCCCTGGCGCCCCCACCAGGACTTTACCTACCTTATTTTGTGTTCTGTGGTACTCATTCAGCACATACTGGTATCTGGGTTCAGTGAGGCCAAAGAAGACAGCAAATCTTTCACCAAGGAGTTCACAAGCTGTGAGGAAGAACAAGCACTTGGAGAAACTGAGTCCATGACTGATGCTTAGGGTCAGCCAAGGTGCGAAGAGCCTAAACTTGTTTGCAAATGGCCTGCCATACGACACTGGGCCTCTGGAATAGCCAGGACCACAGGCATGGACCGCCATGCCCAGGAAATTTGTATCATCTTAAGCCAAAGCCCTGCAAGGAAACCACTGTAGACTTTTCCTCCATGCTCTTATCTGTAGAGTTTCGTATCTTTTACCTGACTTAGGGCTAGGGCAGGAAACCTAAAACCAAGGCAATTCCTTCCTTCCGAATCATATTAACCTTTGCTAATGGAGACCATAACAATGGTCCCCAAACTTGCCTCAGCTAGTCAGACTTTCATGACTCTCTTGGGGTCTTCTCTTTGTTTGTTTTCCTGAGTCTCCCTGTCCCTAGTCCCCAACTTGTACAACTGTGAGCACAAATTACAATTCTGGACACATTTCCTAGTCTATATTACTCATTGAAAATCGAATCCCATGAAAACATCATCATTTGTCTTCGTGTCTCAGAGTCCAGCTCGGTGCAGGGCATGCAGTAGGCAGTCAGTGATGCTTTTTTAATGAATGAGTAAAGATGAGTTTGCAAGAGCCACATTTTATATTTTCTCAGAATTCTAAAGTAAGAAGTAATTTTTCTCGCTATCACATTCGCAAGCAGGCACATTAGAAGGAAATGAGTCATTATACATTTGCCAATTGTGTTCAAAAGAAAATAAATGAAAATAAAACAAAGTAAGATTCTATGTGCTATAAATAAGCATATAGGACATTCCTTATTTCCCCAGGAGGGGCCAGTAAAGCTCATGTTTATATCAGAGTAACTGTGATGAGGGAACTTAGCACTGTGCCATTCCATATTCTTTAAAAAAAAAAAAAAAAAAAAACTGGAAGTTTGTCCAGATGGAGAATAAACTCAGGAAGGATCGACTATTGGCTTCAATTATCTGCATCTTTGACCTATGGAAGAATGTGGGCTGGTTTCGCACAGCTCGGAGAGTGATAACTAGAGTGATGGCAGGAACTTTTAAAGAAGAAAATTCGGGTCAAGATAAGAAAAAGATGTGCTAGCAATCTCTGTTCTTGTGCGGTTCAGTCTTCAGTGAACAATACAGATCAGCAAACAGGCCTAGAACTGTTACTTGTGTTCACAGTTGCCAGGACAGGAACAGCTCAGGGACTAAGGACGACAGGGTGACTCAGGAAACTCACACACAGGGTAGACCCAAAGAGAGTGTGAGAGTCTGATTGGCTTGAGTGCCATGGCAACAGTCAGTAAAGTAAGTCAGTCTTCAAGTTACTCAAATTAATGGAGTGAAATGGTCAGAGGGAGTGACCCTTCAAAGAATACACATTGTCCACCATGGTGAAAGGCAGTGATGCTGAAGTGACATTGGCGAGCCGATCCCATCCTAATCACAGTCCACTGGTAGGAAGAAAAGCGGAAGGCAGACAGAAGGATCTCCACGTCTTTGGGATAGTTAACACGTGGACTTAGACATGACCAGATTATCGTTTCTGAATCCTGGGGAGTGGATGGAACAGCGGGAAGTCTCATCTCTCTTGGAGAATCAATTAATACATAGTTAGGACAGGCAGGCAGGCAGACAGACAGACAGAAAGGAAGGAGGGGAGGGAGGAAGACTCAAACCAAGCCTTAGCAGTACTTACTAGAAATTGAATTGCTTGCCACTTGACCTGCCCAAAACCAGATGTATGATCCCCATGAAGGCTTAGACTGAAAAGTAGAGAAAAATCAATTTAGGATAATTAATAGCGAGTGGGCAAAGGCATCTGCTGCCAAGCCTGCCAGCCTGAGTTCAGCCCCCAGGCCCCACGTAGTGGAACAACTGACCCTACACGAGCTGTCTACTGGCCTCCACATGTATACCATGACCTGTGTGCTCTCAACCCCAACAAAGAAATAACTGATGAGAAATTTTAAAAACAATTGATATCAGGAGTAGTGATTGGCGATTCTTATGTAGAGATTTCAAAAATGTATTATGAATGTTTAATTTTCTCTCCTATCAATGAAAAAACTAACTAACTAATGGCTGTCTGTTGCCTATATATGATCTAGAAAACAACCAAGGAGCTTAATGTAAAGCCATATTTTCTATATCACTTCTCTGGATCAATCTCTCATTTATTCCCCTCCTCCCACTGATGCTAATATGGTGAGCTTACAGAGTCGCATGCTGAGTTCTGTTCCTCTTTTTCTTCATCTTCTTCCGTGCTGTATTCCTCCATGGTGTCTTCATCAGCAAAGTGGATAATCCTTTTGGAAGAAGTGCTTTTACAAGATCCACTCATTTCTGACTCTAACTTCTGGAGATGCTCTTCCTCCACAAGGGAACCCCCAATTTCATGAACACAGAATGCCCCGGGACAAGTCACCCAGGACAGTGTTTATATATAGCTGGGAAGCTTCTAGTTGTTTTCAGTCAAGGTAAAGACAGTTCAGAAATAATCATATCAGCAATCTTGATTCTTCACATCTGAGAGGACTGTGCAGTCTATATCAGAATTAAAGAGATTCATTTAGTAAAAATGTGGTTATTGGATGTTTGGACAAAAAGTTTCAGCAGGGTTGCCGGGTCTTTTCATCACTGTAAACCCCACAACAGCTGGTAGGAGTGAACCACTGGCCATCCAAGTTTCTCAATCATTCCAGTTTGCATTGAGAGGTGATACAGGGAGCATTTACAAGCACAGACTCTGTGCAGACAGGACAAAATATGTGCAAAGCCTGTTTCAGCAAAGAAGCATGTTCAGAATATATAAAGACTTACTTTGATTCAATAGGTCAGAGATAATCCTCACATGACCAAAATATTTTAGCAGACTAGCAAAGATGAGTTACAGATAAGATAGCAAATAAACACATGAAAAGACGGCCGTGCCGTTAATCATTAGAGACCTGCATATTGAAGCCTAATAAGATATCAAAATATGCCCACTAGAGTGACTAAGGTTTAATGTGACTAACAATACCAGGAGCACTCACATTGCTAGTGAGAAATTGCTATTGTTTAGATCTGGAATATTCCCCCAAAAGCCCAGATGTTTGAGGTGTGGCCCTCAGCCAGTGATGCTACTAGAAAATGGTAGGACATTTAGGAGGTAGGGTCTGACGGAAGTAACTGGGGTCATGTTGGAAAATGATCCAAAAATGGATTGTGCAAGGATAATTCTGAGTACTTGTGAAAAAACTCCAAGAAAACAAGACAAGAGACTTGTGACCTCCAGTTTCTTTAAAACACAGACTTGTTCTTGGAATGTGTTTTCACGCTCCTCCCAGGTGTGTGGATAGGAGTGAGTTTACTTCAGATTATTCATTACAACTGGCTATTGTTATTTGTTTATATGTCTCTATGGAAACACATGTTTTTGAGATGTGCAGCTTGTCCACCATGTGCAGCTTGTCTGCCACATGTGCCTTATGCTTGTGGTTGTACACTTTACTCATGTGACTCTTCTTAACCTTCAGAGTATAAACTGCCTGATGCTCTGAATAAAGCTGGCTACTGCATGAGACTTTAGTCCACCTCATTTATTGGTTCCATTCTCCCAGGTCCCACTGCCTCTAGTGTGGTGACAAGGTCATTCAGGGTGCACCCTTAAAGGTACTGGATCCCTTTCCTCTTTCTTTGCTTCCTACTGACTATTACATGACCAGGCTTCCTCTGCCACATTCCCATCATGTTGTGCTGTGCCACCAAAGGCCCAAGTGACCACAAAGTGAAACCTCTAAATCAGTGAGCCAAAACAAGTCTCTCTAGTCACTATAGAAAACCATTTGTCAATTTCCTAAACATTAAGCATACATTTATCATTTATTCTTTTAACTCCTTCCTTTTGATAGCTACCCAAAAGAAATGAAAAAAAAAAGTGTCTAACATGTTATATGTGAATATTCCTAATACTTCGACTTGTGAGAGTCCCAAACTGGAAGCAAATGAAAACATCGTCTAGTGAGATGAACCAGCACAAGGTGGCTTATCTAGGCGATGAGATGCTACTCAGCTATTCAAAGTGACAAACCACTAACACTTGTAACACAGTGAATGACTCTGAAGAGCATTATGTTAAGCGAGAGAAGACAGTCACTGGACGGCGTGATTCCATTCATGTTTAGGGAAGGCAAAATGCAGATGTGAAAACAGCTCAGTGTTTGCCAGGAGTGAGGGTTAGGGAAGAGAAAGAGAAACAATAAAGGAACCCAAGGGAACGTCTTAGATGAAAACATCCCAATAGATGTCATGCTGTAGTAGGGGTCACCTGACTGCGCACATTTATAAAATTTAATCAAATGTGACATGGAGGTTAGTTAACTTAATTTAGTTAATTTCTTAAACATTTTTTTTTTGTGTGTATGGGGGGGTGTACCATGGCACTGAGTGTGGAGGTCAGAGGACAACTTTAAGGAGCTGGTGCCCCTTCCACATTGAAGCTCCCAGGGGTTCAGCTCGGGTAGCCAGGTTTGGCCACAAGCACACTTACTTGCTGAGCCATCTTGATACCTCTAATTTTATTATATTTAAATACACCTCAATAAAACAGAAAAGCTTTGGTGCCAGGATTCCTATATTTAAAATCTTAATACTTAATATACCCCTGTCATGGTGTGCTTATCTATTAAATAATAATACAGAATGATATAGTACCAAGCTTATATAGTTATTATAAAGGCATAAAAAGGTAGAACAATTCTTAGAAAATAGCGTTTAATAAAAGCTAGCTATTATTAAGTATCTATCATTAGCTTAGTAGTGTATATAGCAGGCATCAATGCTGTAAGCACACTTATTGTTTTTAAAATAACATTTAATATTGTTGTACCCAGAGTCCCCTAATATCAGCAAATATAGCAGACTTAGCTGATTTTGAATACTTGTCCTTTTTGTTCCAAACAGACAGAAATCCTGGATAAAACTGAGAAACAAAAACATTAGTTCATAGCTGCTATAAGAAGGGTGTGAGGAGGAGGAGGAGGAGGAGGAGGAGGAGGAGGAGGAGGAGGAGGAAGCGGAGGAGAGGAAAGTGGAGAAAGAAAATAGAAAGGCAGAAAGGAAAAAAGGCAGGCAGGCAGGAAAGAGCAGGCTCAGGTATCAGAATCAGAGGAAACAAAGTATGAGCTGGAGCCCAGGCAGCTCCTGGGAGTTTCCAAAGCAGATGCAGGCCTTGAGGCTGGAATGCTAACAGCAATACTGAGAGGAGAATCCAACTCATGGATGCCATGAGTATGAGGAACTAAAGTGAGCTACACACAAAAGCTAAGATAATAAAACACTATCATATCTATAATTTATGAACTAAAGAAACTCTTCCGTGGCCTGCAAAAGTAGCAGACTAACTTACTGTATCGTGGCAATACTCTCCTGGAAAGCACCTGGAACATAGGCCAGGACCACATGCTGCTAGGCAGCCCATTCAGAGTCATTATGTGTATGATGCACTATGACAAAGTCAAGGAATCGAAAACCAGGGTAACCCTCAGAACTGCTGAGGGCAAAGACAAACCTACCTCAGAGTTATACTTCAACAAGACAGAGAGAGCATCCTGAGTCTTTGCTAAAAACAACCTCTGATGAGGATGTACTTGCAGAAACTTAGAAACCACATGAAGAAACAAACCATCATGAGGAAAGTACAGCAGATGGAAAAGCCCCAGAGTCTGTGTGAGTCAGTGTTCTGTTGCTGTAACAAACTATTTGGGATAACCGACTTAAAAAGAGACAAGGTTTAGTTTGATTCAGTGTTTCAAAAGAAGAAGAAGCTGCTTGTTTCGTGGTGTTCAGGAAGCAAAAAGAGAGGGGGTGTGAAAGGTTAGTGCACGCTCCCAGTGGCCTAGTGTCCTCCCATTGGGCCCTACTTTTTAAAGGCCCTACCACCTACCTCTCATTGGCATCCAGGGCTGGGCACAGCATTCTCAGCAAATGGACCTTTGGGTGGCATTCCAAGATCTATAACAGACCTGATCTAAGAATTAAGAATAATAAAATAAGTGGTGTAATGGATATTCTTGGTTGTCAACTTGACTACATCTGGAACCAAAACTCCAAAATGGAGGACACACCTGTGAGGGTTTTTTGCTTAATTTGGAGCAGAAAGATCCACTTCTGATCTGAATTTTGAGGTAGGAAGACACACCTCTAATCCCGGTCTAATCCGGACCACCTCTTCTACGGGAAGCTGACAGAAGGACATGGAAAGAAGGAAGCTTTTGCTCCTGGCCTGCTTGTCCTTGCACTGCTGGCAAGTCCGTTTCTTCACTGGGGTTAGAGCCTGCTTCTTCGAGATTCTGGTATGCACTGGAGACCGGCTGAGACATCCAACCTTGTGGACTGAACGACTACCGGATTCTTGAACCTTCCATTCACAGCCAGCCATGCTGCATTAGCTAGACTGCAACCTGCAAATCATTCTAAAAAAATCCCCTTCCTCTCTCTCTCTCTCTCTAGAGATTCATTCTATAAGTTGTTACTCTAGAGAACCCTGACTGATACAGGTGGAAACTTTAAAGTAAGTCTTTCTGTGTCTGCTGAGTTCAGAAAGACGCAGGAAAATGTAACACCCACAGAACAGGTCAACTTGAAAAGGGACTAGATAGAAATTCTAGAAATGAAGTATACAATCAATACAGGAAAGTTTGGATGTAAATTTAAAATAGTGAAGAAAACCAAGGACGCTCTCACAGTATGGAATAAATATTTACATATTTAACACAAAACTGAAGTTGTGAGCTACCAAACATAGGTAAGAAAGCACAAGAGATGTCTAATGAGAGTTTTGGAAGCACTGAATAAGCAGAGCAGGGAGCGGGGAGGTAATGGCTTATCTTTCTTTTTCTAAAGATTTATTTATTATGTATACAGTGTTCTGCCTGCATGTATGCCTGCATACCAGAAGAGGGCACCAGATCTCATCCAGATGTTTGTGAGTCACCCTGTGGGTGCTGGGAATTGAACTCAGAACCTCTGGAAGAGCAGCCAGTGCTCTTAACCTCTGAGCCATCTCCCCCACCCAATAACGGCTTAGCAATTGTCCATGAAGGAAGAAAGACACAGGTCTTCAAATCTGAAAGCAGAGAATACTGAGGGGGACAAATAGGCATGAAATCAAATATAGATAATGAAAATTACAGAAAAATACTTACTTATTAGCAGTCCTGGGAAAGAACCTCACATATACTACCTAAGTCCGACTGCTGAAATAAATCTACAACAAGACAGAAAATAACTAATTTGACAATAAAAAAGAGATGATTATTCATGTGAGCAAATTAAAGAAAACCGGAAGAAAAGGAATTAGAGCGCATAATTTTACAACTAACAGAAGGAAAGGAATCAATCACCCTATGAGAAGGTAAGAAGACCAAGTGTGGCAGCTCATGCCTTTAATCCCTGCACTTGGGAGGCAGAAGCAGGCTATTACTATGAGTTCGAGGCCAGCCTGGTCTACAAAGTGAGAGTTCCTGGCTGGCCAGGGCTACACAGTCAGACCTTCTCTCAAAAATCAACAAACAAAACAAAACAAATGAAGACAAGGAAGAGGAGAGCAAATGGGAAGTTAGTGAACAAAAATAGTAAGGAAAGTATTAGGAATACATCAGTGGTAGAAATAAATGTCAATCATTGTTAGCATCCTTCTTAAAAAGCTGAAAACTCAAATTTCAAAGTATTTCATGAGCAGCACAGTCGTGATTGGATACATGTGTGCAAACATATGCACTTGGGTATGAAGCTACCTGTTATTTGGTTATCTTTGGTGGCACAAGTAGCCAAGTGTTATTCGTACAATGCTCGGTTTATGCCAATGTAAGATCAGAGTGCCAGAATGCCTGGGAGACCGAGGGGTTAAACTCATCTTCTGAGGCACAGTGACAGGCACCTTTGGAGACCACTGAGGAGACCTGAAGGGCCCACCTGTTGTCCCTGACTTAGTGCCAGTGTATTCCACAAGAGCCTCGGGTAAGTGACAGGAAGTGAAGGTACCATTTGGTTTCCAATGACAGTAAAAACTAAATAAATAAGTCACCATTTAAATTTGTTAAGACCAATAATATATGAAGCACAACAGCACTGAACAAGTAAATATACATGCCACGAGAAACAAAGTACAGTCTATGACAGTCCAAGGAAAATAAAAAATTCAGAACCAACTCACATGATCTGTTTTCTTTCCTTGCTGTAATTAGTTACCTTTGGTGTTCTCCGTATTACAATATTTGGTGCTAGAAGCTGTTCCACAGACAGCAAATTAATCACACCCAACTGAGGCCAAGCTGAGTTCCTGTGTGTGCTGACGTGGAAACATTCTTGTGTTTGTCTTACAAGGAGGGACATGTTTGAGTTGTGGGAAGGTTTGCTATATTTACACGGTCAGCATTGACCAAACCTGGTGCTCCCAAACTTGACTTTACATTACAATCACCTGGGTCTTGATAAAAGTTCCAAAGAAATGCCCTGCAGACCACTTAAATGACAGTTCCTGGGGCGGGCACAGAGGCACCTGAATTCTGTGAAGCTGCCCAGGTCATCCCAACTTGAAGTCATATTTGAAGATCAGTGTGTCATACACAGAGCAGGAAAAGAAATAACTTACAAATTCAAATATTTGTGGAAACCAGTGAGGTGGTGATCTACAGAAAGCTTAAAACTTCAGGCCAGTTCTAGAATGTTCTGTGCATTCTTTTCTAGGAAGGTTCCTTTACCTTTTACTTCTGAGCCCTGCCCACTTCAGACTCATTGAAAACTAAAAAAGCTTGAATATGAAAGATTTAAATAAAGCTTAACAGTCTGGTTGTGGTCAACTCATCTCAAGACCACCCAAATAAACCTCTTTCCAAACAAAGCGAACCACACATACATACACCCTACTCCGGATAGACTGTTCTCCTCTGCATATTACAGGCTGATGATAGCTGCTGACTCTGAAGAAAATACTGGTGTCTGTTCTGTGTAACAACAGTGCTCTGCATTCACTAGACACGCACATCTTTAACTCAAGAGGACTCCGAGCCAGACAGAGGGCTGAGGAAAACTGCGACTCACAGTTGTTTTAGAGTAGGTTTTTCTGCCACCTAGTGGACATTTGAAAATACGCCATACAGAATTCATCTGGTTGATCACAGTGCCTGTCATACAGCTCAATACTGAGCAATTTGGAATGTTTGGTTTTATTTTTGAACATCTTGGTAGCATTTCTCTCTTTACACAAATTCCTAGGTCAAAAGCTCCATGTATCAAGCTTTTTAACCTGTTCGATTCTTCAGAAAACCTTTACTTGTTTCTTAAAAACCTGACTCTAGGTGATCAAGGAAGCTCCCAGGTACACACTGTGATCATCAGACCGCGTCCTGTGTGCAATCTTTCAGTATTAGACTGCCTCTTGATGATCTCCTTTGGCTCTGTGGCTTAAATATTGTCTACACACAGAGGACTCCGGAGTTTATATATTCCACATCAGGCTTTTGCTCTGGATATATTTCACAGATCTACTGCCTTGCCACCTTTTCTTGGATGTCTAATAGACCTCTCAATCCTGATTAGACTGAATCACTAAACATACACACACCGTCTCAGCCTGTCTGTCTGTCTGTCTGTCTGTCTGTCTCTGTCTCTCTCTGTCTCTCTGTCTCTCTCTGTCTCTCTGTCTCTCTGTTTCTCTCTCTCTCTCTCTCTCTCTCACACACACACACACACACACACACACAACCAGTCTGTCTCTGTCTCCCTCTCTCTCACACACACACAACCAGTCTCTGTCTGTCTGTCTGTCTGTCTATCTCTCTCTCTCTCTCTCTCTCTCTCTCTCTCTCACTCACACACACACACACACACACACACACACATCTATCTTGGTAGTTTTGCTATCTCAATGTATGGCAATTCTATCCTTCTAGTTTCTCAGGCTAAAAGCATTATCCATTCTTGACTCTTCTTCAATCAAATCTCATATTAAATCTGTCAAGAAATTATCTTGAATATTTCCAAAAACCCTTAAGACTTTCTGCCATTAAGCATCCCACCCTGGTCTAAGTCTGTATTATTGTAAAGGTCTCCTTAGGTTTCCTATACAGTCTAGACTTAAAAAAGAAAGCAGCCAAAATTATTCAACTGTTTAATCCTGTCCCTCCTGTTCAAACCTCTCCAGTGGGTCACCCAAGGCCCAGTGGCTTCTGAGGTTGTGGTCCGACCTCTTGTGCTATTGTTATGGAACTTTTGTTGGGGGATGACAAGGGTGTTGCTGTCTTGAAACCACACCAGCTGTGATCACCTGCATGTGACTCTCACATGATTGGTGTATTGATGATCTCTTACAGAAGGGGGTGAAGAGGGTCATCAGGCCTCATATCTGAGACTCCATCTCGCACCTCTGAACTCCCTGCCCCCAGCTGCATGTAATCGTGCCCTGGCTTGCCCATCATGGGAGGTGCTGGGCTACAGAGGTGGTGAAAGGTTGACCGATAGGAGGACTCTAGCGATGCAGCCCCCTTGAGGTGTCACTCACACTAAGTTGAGGCTTTCCAGTGATCAGTCACCTCCACTCCTGTAAGCAACACCAATACTGATCGGGTCACAGGCTGGACCTGGATGAAACTGTCTTTTTGGTCTACCTTTACCTCCTCCGTCTGCGATGAATAGAAATGGAATTCTTAGGAAGTCCCACAAGGACTATTCTCCCTCAGAACCTGACACTAGCCTTGATAAGACACTCTCCCCACAGCCACCTTCAGCTGGTTGCTCTCCTAACTCATTTCTTTTGGACTTTCTACCTTTTTGCTTCAGGTCTTTAACTCAAAACACCCTCTCCAAGGCTCCTGCCCCCGCTTCAAGGCAACTTTCCATTCTCTTCATCCAGCCTCTCATTCAACATGTTACCTTGTTTATTTTCTTACCAACATCATGCTCATTTTGCTCACACACTTTATATATCCCTCGGCAGAACAGGTGTATCGGTTACTCTTCTATTGTGATCAGATACCACAACCAAGGTAACTGAGAGTCAACTGGGCTTATGGTTCAGGCGTTGGAGTCTTTGATGGTGGAGCACAGACATGGTAGATGACGAGAGCAGCAGCTGAGAGCTCACATCTTGATCCACCATCAAGAGGCAGAGTACTGGGATAGCAGAATCATCCGCAACCTCAAAGCTGACCCAGTGACACACCTCCCCGACAAGGTCACACCTCCTCATCTTTCTCGAACAGTTCTACCAACTGGGGACCAGGTAGTCAAACATATGAGCCTGCGGGAGCCATTCTCCTTCAAACTACCCCATTCTACTCCCTAGACCCCCGTGGGCTTGTGGCCATACCATAATGCAAAATGCATTTAGCTCAACTTCAAAAATCCCTAGAGTCTTTCAGTTTCAACACTGTTTAAAAGTTCAAAATCTCTCCTAAGACTCAAGTCTCTTAAGTGCAACCCCCTATAAGATCTTATAACAAATTACATATTCCCAACATATACTGGCACAGAATATACATTACCATTCCAAAAGGGAGGAAACACTGAACTAAAGCAAGACCAAAACCCAGCAGAGCGAACTCCAAATCCCATAGCTGAGGTGGTGTGACGTCACAGGGTTTAGATGGCCCCACCTCTCCAGCTTCATTGCCTAACATCCTTCTTCCCTTGGGCTTGTTTGCCTCATACGCAGCACTCCTTTGTAGATATCCCATTGCTCTGGCACCTCCAACACCTTAGGGTCTTTGGTGCGATCCAGACTTCACGTTCACAGCTTCACATAATGGCCTGTCACCCTCTTAGGGCTGTCAAGCTGGGACTGCCCACCCACATACTGTCTGGCTTTATCAGCTCTCCTTAACCCTGGAGGAAGGTCTACAAACCTTACTCATGAATCCTCCATGACTCTAAAGCCAGAACCACATTGCACAATACTGCCCAGTTCAGCAGCCCACTTGGGATGGCGCCTGAGCCCTTCAATCCCATTTGTAGCCGCTTTCGTTTGTTGTTGCTTTTTAGGAGAAATTTCCTTAGGCCTTTTCCCTTCACAAGTTGGAGACTTAGCTGGCTGGGGTCTTGCCTGAGGGTACTCTTCCCTTTATTTCACTGTAGATCAGCCCCCACCCCTAAACCGCTTTCTCTTTCTGAACAAACCTTGGCTGTGGTGCTTTTTCTCTTCCAACTGTACACTCTGTATTTCTTTCTATTCCCTTGTTCTTTTCTACTGTAAATCTGCATTGAGTAAATTCTAGTAACCATGCAGCAGTCAATATTAGGCTATCTTGAAGAATCTCCTCCAACCCCCCTCCAGAAAAGTCTGTAACTTTTCAATTTGTTTCAGACAAGTTTTTAGGACAAGGGCAGAAAGCAGCCCCATGTGCTGCCAAACCATCGCAAGTATGGTTTTTAGTCCAGCTGCTGATACTCTTCTCCTCTGAAACCTCTTGAGCTAGACCTCTGCAGTCCATTTACCCTCAGCACTGCTGTCTTCCAAGTTCCTGCTAGGATGATTCTAATTCAAAGTACCCAAGTCCTCCACATTCCTCTGAAACAATCACATGGTCAGGTCTGTCAGAGCAATAGCCCGCCCCCTGGTACCAACTTCTGTCTTAGTTATTTTTCTATTGCTGTGACAAAACACCACAGCCAAGGCAACTTACAGAAAACATATTAAGTTACGCTTATAGTCCCAGAGGGTTAGCGTCTAGAATGGCTTAGAAGACATGGTAGCAGAAGGCTGGAGAAGCAGCTGAGAGCTCACACCTTGATCCAGTTTGAAACCTCAAACTTGCATCCAATGACACCCCCTAACCCTCCCCCTACCACAAGGCTACACCTCCTAATCTTTCCCCATGTACACCAACTGGGGACCAGGTTATTAAATAGATGAGCCTATGGGCGCCATTTCCACTCAGACTACAGCGGGCAATGTTTTCCCAGTTTGTTTGCTCTCATCCTCTGCTCTGTGATGTCCCTGTCCCGACGGATGGCTGGAACTCAGCATTCACTCTGTAAATGAATCATGCACTCTGTAAATGTAACGAGTACAGGAAGGACTATGTGACACTGCCAAATACTAACTTACAATGGTCTTTTCTACTTTCAAATATTTTACAGTATTTTAATATCTTTCTTGTTACCATCTATAATCATTTCAATTGACTTCTGTACCCAGAAAACACATGCTTGTTTTCAACTTGAAAAAGGAAAGCACTTTACCTAAAATTTGTTACTATTTTGTTTTCACTTATCATGAAGTTCACAGATAGACTGAGCTACAACAGAGCAAAGAACCAGTTTTGGGTAATAGTTTTTGGTAATTTACACAGGAACTAAACAGTCCCTCCTCTAGACTCCACCCTTCCCTCTCCAAGATGCTGTCTAGTGGTCTAATCTATGCCGAGAGCAGGACTTATAATACAAGCAGTCTCATTCCTTGTTGAAGGCACAGCCGCACAAAGTACCTGGTGCTTAGAGTGTGCATAGCAGCCGTCAGTGAGAATGTGAAATGGGAGCAAACCCAGTGTGAGCCAGCTATTGCCACTCCTTGGTAATCACAGGTCACCTTTATCTCAGTGTTAACTGAGTGCCTGTGTACAGTTACATGCCTGTCTCTGGGGCATTTCCCAAAGTTTTCTACATCGTGGCAGATGGTGCATTAAGTACTGTTGGAAATTCTGGAAGTGAGTAGCCTGGGAGCTCCTTAGGAAGTGCTCATGCCCAGCTAGCCACAACACACAAAATATTATGCTGTACTTGTAATATGAGCTAGACGAGCCAATTAAAATTGTACTTTTCACATTAAGAGGTGGTTAAGTACCAATACAACCACAAGCATAAACTAAATGTGTCAAGGAAATTAACTCAGCAAGCACAGAACTGACACAAATGTCATTTAAAATTATTACTGTAAGAAAGAATTTGTACTAAATATGTATGTATACTAAATATGCTAGCTAAGTATACAAAACACACACACACAAAAATCCAGTGAAAATGTAAGTAAAATTGCTTTTATTTTCATAAATAAAAAGAGAAATCATTATATAAACACTGAGCAGAAGTAGCATGTGAGCTGTCCTTGCCTGCTATGAAATACATGCAACACTAATGTACAGTCCATCCCCTTACAGGCTTCATGCCAGAGCTTCATATTTGCTATCTCCTCAAATTCCCAATACCACTTTGGATCTTATCTAAGGGGGCATGTTAGGCAGCTGGTGGTACCTCTTCAGTCAACAGAAGACTTCTCATCTGACCATGTGAACACCGTCAATTAGGGATTTCAAGACCTGTACCTACTGCACTTTATAGACGTGCCGGACACATTCTGTGTTTCCCTCTCATTAACGGCAGTTTAGCCAGTCCACAAAAATCTCACTACCTAGGTTAATGAGTACTAGTACCTAAATTAAGTCCCACAGGCAGAGGGTGAGCAGGCAGGAGCAAGGACTACTTAGAGCTCTGTCAGTAACTGGCATTTAGGGCAAGTGACTGTGTAGGAAGGGTAAAACTTGGTATTTTTTCCTACAGGCAGCAAAATAAAACTTAATGCCCATTCAGTAGTTTCTCCAAGTGTTCTGAAAGCTGCAGCTTCAAATATTAAATAGACATTGTAAGCTGTAACTAGCATTTCTATTTAAAAAAAAAAAAAGCTCACTGATTCTATGCAGCTTTTCAAAGGAGTGTAACTATGATATATGATTTATTGAATACAATCTTGATTGAAGGCATAATCTGTCCATTCTTCATCATGAGATGTATATTCCATTCAATACTTCTGTGGATTGATGTGTCTCTCACGGGGTTGCTATGTGGATCAGTGGTTGTCTACATGCCTGCACACTGCTGGCACACAGAAAGCTCTCATGTACACTACTGTTCCTATCACGTGAGCCAATCTGCCACCTATGAAAGGAGTTAACACCGCAGGAGAGTAACCAAGTAGGACACACTAGAGATGTGTGACCCGTTAAAGTGTCACACATCCTCTAGTTCCCAGTCTGTGGACATAATCAAACTGTTTAAGTAGTGCAACCTACGTGAAGATCATATTTTATGTCTACATCCTAACCTTTTGCTGCTATGGCCTCTGGCCTACAGCCAAACAATTCTGATAGGCCATATACTGACGAAAACCATGTTAAAAACACAATGTACACCAAAATCAGGTAACAAAGGGCATTTTCTTAAAATGCTTTTAACAAAGGAGTTATCAGTATGATCCAGGACAACCTATCTTGATTTAGTTTATGAAGGCTCTTTTTACAACATGCAATCTTTTACTTCTTTAAAACACGTGTCCACTCTTTTCATCTCTCTCTACAAAGAAACAACAAATGCTAGTACAAAGCTTTGTCCCTTAAGTAAAAAAATTCATTAGAAAAGGTACTTGTAAAAAAACCACTGTCTGGATTCTGAGGGTGACTCTGGGAGCGTGGGACTATGCAGGGAAGGGAAGCATATGCCAGGCAGGAGACCCGTCACCGCTGATTTTCAAGTAAGTTCCACATTCTTCTAAACACTGATTTTCCAGTAAATTGACTGGTAAGTGTAAGGAAAGAGTTTGGTCTGAAAGTTTCTGATTTTTAACTGCGATTTTCTTTTCCCACCAGAAAACTGTGTTAGACTCATTGATGAGAGGTGAACCTATTTCTTTTCAAAACATTCTTCTGGTATCAAACAAGAAGGAAAACAAACATTTTTTTGTGAAGGTAGAAAAACATTAACATGAAACTTACTATCTAGAGTTCAGACAAGGTCCAACCCCCACATACACTCATGAAAGACGTAAAAAACAACCCTTCCAAATGCTGTCCTGATTAAAAAAGCAGAGCCCAGAAACAAAAGCATGAAACACCTCTATGTTAAAAATCAAGAATAAATAAACAAAAGGCCAAAGTCCCTCTGAGGTTAATAATTACCCTATGGGCTTCAGAGAAATCAGAAAATGTCCCCTATGAACTGGCAGCAAGATTTCTAAGCAAGTGTTACATTCTTAAGAGACAGAACACCCAGTGTCCTTTTGAGGTTTGATATCTGGTTCTTTTACAGGTTTCACTTCTTCTTCTGGTTTGGGTTTGACCTAGGGAGAAAGAAACAAAGTAAATATGCAAATGGAGACTGAGAAAACCCACAGATGTCCTCTACTTCAGACCTTCAGGTGCTGTATTTAAAGGACAGCATTGAGACTACCCACGCTATTCCAGAAGCTGCACTTTCAAATGCTGCCCATAGACAACCCCCCAGTGGATGCAAACCTAGACTGCTGGTCCTAAGTCCAGCAGGTACTCCTCCTCTACAATTCTGAGGAAGGGAAAACTTGGTAAGGGAACCCTGGAGTGTCGAGATCATTTATGACAATATAAGCTATCTTGGAAGGTACTGTCTTAGAGGCTCAGTAAGAAGAAAAAGGGAGCGACACGGAGAGGTGGCTCTCAGGACGGGCGCCCGCCCGCGGCGGCCGAGGTGGCGAGTTCGATTCCCGCGACCGCCAGTGTCTGAATGAGTGACGTCATCGTCATTCATCGGGGAGAAAAAAAAAGAAGAAAAAGGGATTATTTTAAGGAGTACTTGTATGGGGAGGAAACTATAAAAAGATGCAATTTCAAGGGAGGATTTTGGTTGGAAAACAATCCCCACTCCTTCGGTCACAGATCCCTAGTCTTTTGGTAATCACACATAAAACTTTCCATGTGAGCTACCACTTGACTCAAGGGGTGCTTAGGCATAAACGAACGCAAAAGCATTCTATCTCACTCCTGGACGACCAATGGAGTGCTGAGTTAAACTGCATCTTCACATACCCAGTGTCAGAAGGGGGCATCGCTACAGCAGCATCAACACGGATGACCGTTCCCCCGACAAGTGTGAAAATGAGATAATGTGCTGACAACAATGTCAGTAAATTACACAGGAATCTAGAAGTCACTGAAGGTGCAGGGCCACTTCTGAGAGCAAACTACAATCGAGCAGAAGAAGCACCGCAGCGAGCTAACTGAGCATTTAGACAAATACATAGACCTGCTGGAGTAGACCGACATCGCAAACTAGCTCTACATTCTTAAGCGTCTGTGACTGGAAGGAAAAACCCCGTTCTCATACACTGTCATCCTTGGGTCTCTTGGTGAGATCAAATGCAGCCAAAGCTTCCGGCGTCCAGTGAGCACTCATAGGAGGAAATTCAAAAGGCACAGGCTCCACCAGCCCGTAGTTTGCTTTGAGTTCCAGTTGTGGGGCTTCTGTTGGGATTTTTTGAAAGTAACTGCAAAAAGCAATTTAAATAGTGGTTTATTCATTTATTCCACAACTACTTGAGCACCTAATATGTTCAAGTCTACAATGAGTCTGACAGTTCTCTGCCCTGGGGGCAGTCCCAGATGGCCAGATGAGAAAGTCAGGAAGCCTCCCTCATCAGCTACAGAACAGTGCAACAGAGGCTTCCAAGGGCAGAAAGAAGGCAAAGTGGGGCGGCGGGCCGGCATCTGGGGGTGCAGTCCATTTTCAAGGAAAGTGATAAAAACAGACAAGTGAAAAGTTCAGTGAGCAAACGCTGAGTATCACAGGAAATACATAAAAAGGTAGGCAGGGGCAAGAGTGATTGGCCCAGCTTAGGAAGGCACTGAACTACAGTTTGTATACTAAGTTACTAACAGCCTTGGTCTGACTGCCCAAAGGGAGCAGAAAGAATTACGAGAAAATTAAAATTTCTTACTTTATAGTTAGCTCAAACCAGAGTGAGACAAATATGCAAAGAAGCTGATCACACACACACACATACACACACACATACACACTCACACACACACTCACACACACACAGACCCCACATCAAAGTAGCATATGGAAACAAAGTCAAGAGAAAATGAAGTCTTTATAGGAGTATCCTAATGAAAAAAACTTACGTTAACAATTCACATTTAGATTTTTAACCTGTTTTTTATGACATCACCATATATAGACTAAAAAGCCTTACAAACAACTTTATCACCGATTTAAAAAGAAAATATTAAATTTAAATGCAAGTTAAGACAACTCCTTTGAGACGGGAGATAAAGCCGTTACTAAAATGTTACTGTCTTAACAATGACAATCCCTGTGGTATTAGTATCAAGGAGTGAGCGACTCACATGAACCCATTTTCTCGCTGACATTTGTCCAGGGTGTTCTTCACAAGGCTTCCAAGCTTCCGAAAGAACAGGTGACCTGAGGGCTTGGCTGTGGGTCCTGGTCCCTTGGTTTCCCCGTACTCTTTGCACAGGGCTTCCGCCTCCGCGTACACTGCAGGAGGACAACGGTCTCAGAACGGCTGCGCCCTGCTGTGCGTGCTCAAAGGCTCAAAGTCGGAGCAGCCACCTCCGCTCTGTCACCTGCCATACTGCAGCACAGGGCAGTGCTGGCAGGAGGCCGCATCTTCTAGGAGAAGAACTTTGTTTTCTGTTCTCCAACCATCTTGCCTATTTCCTTTTATGAACTCAGCCAGAAACTACTCATTCCCTTTAGGATGAAAGGTTTTTTTTTTAAAGGGAGTTAAAATCCTGAAAGCAAAACTTACATTTTTCTGCTTCTTGCAGAGCCCTGATTGCTTCTCCACATTTATCACTGGCCAGCAGAGTCTGGCCATGGTAACAATACGCCTGGTGAAAGAAACACATTTTCATATATTCTGTCCTCGAGGTTACATGTCAGACAAACACTGTCAGTCACTGTCTGGACTACAGTGCAGTCCTGTTCCTGAGGTGGGCTTCCCTCCATCTCTGCCCAAATCAAAGGTACAGTTAGATCCAGCCCTGAGGCAAAGCAGACTTGTCACTACGCTCCAAGAGCAAAACCTGCTAGCTGAGACTTGTTTTAAAAAGAGGACAGAGGTAAATAAAGGAGTCAGTTCTTCGTTATGCATATGTAAAGGGAGAGGCTAGCCTCTTGAGATGAAAGAGTAGAGTCTGCTGCTTATCCCCTTCCATGTGTCCCCTTCCCTGTCCATGTCCCCTCCTCCCGCCAACCAAGGTCTTCTTTAGTTCAGGCTGGGTTCAGGATCCTCCAGCCTCAGCTTTAAACACTAGGATTACAGGTGTGTTTCACCACACCCAGGAAGGACCACAGGTTTTTAGAAAAATGCATCAGCCTGAAAGTCTGCTCATTAAAATCTGTTGAAACAGACACTTGGTGCTGAGCAGTAGTATGTTGGAAAGCATTATGGCATGTAAGGGACAGACAATTATTTAACTCTGAAAAAGGTTTTGACTGCCTCTCACATGATAACAATCTTAAGTTTGGTGGTTTAACCAACTGGTAAAGAACTTCTAAAATAGTGCACACTGGTGGTTTTTCACCTAGGTCAAATACACTGCGTGGTATGCCTCAGTATTAAAATAAAGCAACAACAAAATCACTGTGTGTATAGAGATGTGAGTGAGGCAGGTGGTCAGAGGCCAACCTTGGTTTCAGTCCCGGCCTTCCACTCTGTTTGAGGCAGGGTGTCCAGTTATTTAATGTGAGGCATGCAAGGCTAGCTGCTGGTATTTCTTTCTGTCTCACTGTAGGGGGGTGGCATTACAGATGTGCACTACTGCATCCAGCTTAACATGGCTTCTGGGGATCTGAACGCAGGTCTTTACACTGATCACAACCTACAGAGCCATCTTCCCAAGCCATTAAGATTAGAATCTGAGGATAGCCTTCTCAATGGACAGGATAAAACAACTGGAGAATTCTCATTATGTGTCTAGCCTGAAAATACGCTTTGGGACCATCAGCAACTCTAGGTCTCCAATTCTCTATCATCTCCTTCCACTCACTCCTGCCAGTAAGCACTTCCTGAGAGCTGCCTGTCCCTGGCTTGCTCCTAATGATGAGTGGTGAGATGAGAGACCTGGAACCAAGGCTGGAGAGTAACTTCCCCGTCTGTAGGGCTGCTGGTACTCACATAGGCCGTGTAGAAGCACATCTTCAAGTGCAGGTATTTCCTCCATTTGGCAGAGTATGCAGGCTCCAAACTGGATAAAGTATGATCTAAGGTTACATTTTAAAAAGCAAAATATCATTTCACCCACTTTCACTGGAACATTTCTTAGTTCCTGTGTTCTGGTGCTAAAAACATAATGCCATCTAGGCTAACTTTCAGCTTTCATACATTAAGAAAAAAAAAAAAAAACCCTAAATACTTAACATGGTTTATTTCCTCATAATTACATATTTGAACAACATAGTAAGTACCTCTTCAATTTGATGGTTAATGTGGCTTTAAGTTAATGACCAAAAAAGACAGGACAAAGGATTTCAAAGCAAGTATTTCTATCATAGCTTCAAAACTGTATGTAATATAGCCGTGCAGACAGTACTCGATTTGCCTGCCACAAACAACTCATATCCATTCAACCAGTCTTGAACCGTGCATTAAAAATACACATTCACTCACTCACTCACACATCCACACATGCTCACACAATCCAAATACTTCCTAAATCGACTTTCGTTTTCTTTATCTTCAACTTCATTATCACTGTCAAACTTCCTTCATTTCCTCCAAAGCCTACAACAATTTCTTCTTAACCACTGAGCCTGCCTATCCCTTCACACAGCAAGCCCATATAGGAGGTGGGAATTTTCTTTCAAAATTACAATACAGTCAAATTCACTTCGTTTTGAAATGAGACCAAAAAGCCACTTTCCTCTCGCAAGCATTCTCTAGCATACCCACACTGTTCAGTTTCTTACATCTCTGATGTTGTATCTTACATCATGATCTGACTCCAAGTTTATCTCCTTCCCTAGACTATGAGTTTACTCTTATCTACTCAGCAACTGAAATAGTAACGATCCTCCAAACAGAAAGCTAAGGATGTTTCCTAGATCACAGGCACCAAGGTATGGGTCCCACCTTCCACATGCTAGGACTCAAGTTATTGGTGGTCCCAACTTCCACATGCTAGCAGTCAAGTTATTGGTGGTCATGCAACACTTCCGTGTTCTATGTACTATGTAACACTATTCCTATTCTTACTAAATAAGGATAGCAATTATAAAACGGTTATAAAGATCTGGGCATGACTTTAGTCTCAGCACTTGGAAGGCAGAGGCAGGTGGATCTCTTGAGTTTGTGGCCAGTCTGGTCTACATAGTGAGTTCTAGGACAGCTAGGGCTACACAGAAGGACTTAGTCTTTAAAACAAACAAACTAACTAAATACATAAATAAGACTGTTATAAAGACTGGAAAGAGCAAAGGCTGCATATAACCGGATATAACCGGTGGGAAGCACAACACTCTCTTCCTTTCCCATCAGAAGCCGTGCAATCCATTAGCTGTGAGACACTGGGACTGAGTCAAGTGCTCTACTACTAGCTATAGCCCCAGCTTCTCACACATTAATTTATAACGTATTAATTAATTAATACGTATACATGCATATCTGTGTCTGAGAGGAGCATGTGCGTGTATGTGTGGAGGTGTGTGTGTGTGTGTGTATGTGTGTGTGTGTGTGTGTGCACGTGTGCGTGTATATGTGGAGGCTATTCACCCTATCTGCTGAGACAAGGTCTCTTCACTTTTAACTGGAACTTACTGACTGAGCGAGGCTGGCTGGTTAGCAAGCCACAGGGATCCCCCTCGACTCCTGCTCCCTAGCTCTAAGATCCCAAGCTCATGTCATCACACTTGGATTTTTTACATCCTACGGATCAAACTTAGGTCCTAATGCTCGTATGGCACACTTTACCCACAGAGCTATCTCCCTGTTTTTGAGACAAACTGCCCAGACTAGCCTTGCTCTTACTCTGTAGTCCAGACAAGCCTTGAGCCTCTGGAGTACCTGTGCGACCATGCCTGGCCTCGCGTTTTAAACACGGCCAAAAACCCGAAGATTTTATTCTAGTATTGTAACGGAAAATATGAGAATCTCGCTTTCTTCCCTTTTCAGCAAAAATGAAATGAACATGAAAAATCTAAGGACCGTGAATGTAACAAACCAAGGAGCTTACCTGCTTTCTGGTAGAAGCTGGCCGTTTCATAGGCAAGTGCAGCGATCAGTCCCGGAGCATGCTTCAATTCAATTGCTCGGGCAATTGTTACTGTAACCGAAACACAATAAATACAATCTCTAAGTTCACATCCATTTATGGGAAGTTCAGTCATAACAGCAAAAGATAGCCTGATAGTCTTCTTTCAGATTTTCAGGTTTTTTTTTTAAATACATTTTAGTGTAAAAATTTATAGAAAATATAAACACGAAAAGAAAATACTGATTTTGTGTTTCTGATCCAGTATCTTTGAATCACTATTAGCCAACTATTAGTCAATAACAGAGAATTACTATAAAATAGCAATAACATAAAGAAGAAAAGGACTTTGAAAGCACTCAATTTTGAAAAGTTTGATAAAAAGTTTATAGGAGTTACTTTACTGTTTTCTGCAACTGTCAGATGAAGACTTCAAGGTAAGTTACTGAGTGGAAGAAGAAACATAATAAGCACACCACAGGAGGAAGATCAGTAAAGAGTTAATGTTTGTGGCTGGAGTGATAGATAGCTCATAGTTAAGAGCATAGTGCTTTCTCAGAAGAACTCAGTTCAGTTCCCAACATGCATTTTGGGCAGGTCACAACCACCTGTAACTCCAGCTTCAGGGGATTTGGCACCCTCTTCTGACCTCCAAGGGCACCCGCACACATAACCCTACGAAACACACTCTCTCTTCTCTCTTCTCTCACTCACACACACACACACACACACACACACACACACACACACCCCTAAAAATTAATCTTAAAAAGAAAACCCAAAGATTAACATTAATGTCAAAAGGCATGAAATCAAAATCCTCTTTAAAGGGACATTAGCTGGAAGGAGCTCTCTGAACAGCAAAGGAAATGTTAAAGGTAAAATGACCCTCATAATCAATTCTTCAAACCTGAAACATAATAAGGCTAATTCTGGTATTTTCTAAAAGAATCAAAAGCCAACATAAACATTCTTAAAAACAAAACACCTTCGAGTATTTAGATACCTTCTTGGGCCTCAGCCTGGCACTGGATGATGTACGCATCTATGAGCCGAGCCTCTAAGTCCTGTCCCTTTTCTGCTTGTGTAAGAAGTTTGGGTATATGACTTTCCTACAGAGAAAGAACAGAAAACAAACATGTCAATCTCATGTTAACACTACGGTCAGAGCTGAAGACGTGACTTATAGGACATTCAACTTAGAAACTCACTGGGAACCTAAGGGAACAGACCAAGCAGTGGCTACAGGCTCACAGGTGAGGTATTGTGTATTTAACGTCAACTTTTATAAAAAAAATCCAACAGCAAAATTTAGTTTATGGATAGATTTGCCAACGCAATATAATGCAAAGCACGCTTTCGTCTTAGAAAGTGTTCACTGCAACAGTAACCAAAATTCCCTTTTGTACTGTGAATTGTTCATTCACAGTAAGAGTGGATGAAAAGAAAATACTACAAATTCTACATCTAATTCAGGACACAAAAACACCTTAAAGCTGCCTCCAAGAGGCCCTTAGTAAGCAGCGGTTTCAATCAGAACGAAGCAGAAGGCCAGTCTCAGAGGAAGACACGATTTTCCCTCCGAGTTCCCATCCTATATCAGAATGAAGCAGAAGGCCAGTCTCAGAGGAAGACACGATTTTCCCTCCGAGTTCCCATCCTATCTTCAGGTTATCTGACATTATTAGATTGCAGTGATTGGCTGGCCAGTGAGACCCAGAAGGCA
>CABHPH010163108.1:1781-23640 GCA_902168325.1 Peromyscus nudipes
CTCTCTCTCTCTCTCTCTCTCTCTCTCTCTCTCTCTCTCTCAACTACACAGCAGAGGGTGGATTACCATATAGCTACCAAATTAATTTTACTTTATGCAAACGTTGATAGGTAGGGAAAACGTTAGTTATTTTTCTAATATACAAACTTCCTGTTATTAGAATGTTATCATGATAGGAAATAAGCAACAGCAAACTCAAAGTTTAAAAAAAAACAGAAAGGTGTAAGCCATCCCCAAACTAGCAAAATACTACTATTCTGTTGTACTTGCTCCAAGTCTTTTCTGTATATGCATGGCTTTCCTTATTTGAACCTCTCTGCACCTAAATATACCTGCATATACACTTGGACACAGACATTTTTCAATAATGTTGTACATTGTCACCTTCTCACATTAATATAAACTCCTCAAAAGTATCATCTCAGGACCACAGTCTGTATTTCACATTATAAGTTAGGACTGGGATGAATCTTCTCACCTCAGTCGCTCCCTAAGCTCCCCCATTTCACAGAATATACTCACGGGGACTTTTATGAGCTCACTTTCTTTCTGGGGACTGATTCGTAGCCAGGCTACTTCTGCCAAAATTTAGCCCTTTGCCACCCAAAATGCTTTAAATTGACACTTGACCATTTGTAATGGAAAGACACATAAGCATAGGGACTCTAATTTATGAGATTGCACCAGTGGAAGAAAAATAAAGCATGTTAGCAAATAGAGCATTTATTTAATCAATTGCTACTGTAGAGGGCAATCAATTTCAGAGGTGGTGGCTGATGGATAATTAGAGTATTAGCATTGAGCTCTTTGTGTACTCAGCAAAACCCCATCAGATCATAGCAGTGTGTGGCGGATGGTAGACTGATAGTGCTTTCTGGTTAAATGCTTTTTCTTTGTTTATGCTGTAGCAATACTGTTTATTTTATGGTGTATCAGTGGGAAGAATATAGACTTGAAGACGGCATAACTAAATGCATATTCCAAGGCTTCCTCCATTCAATAATTTTATTTCACTACATGGGTTGTCTCACCTCTGAGACTCAGAAGCCTCATCCACTAATCATAAGGCCTGTTATTGTCATGTCATTTGTATTACAATTGATTGAGACAATATGGGATAGGGTGTTTACTCTGCAGGGTGCATAACTCAGGCCTCATGGATGCCAATTCTCTCCACTGTTTCTTTTCCCAACAGACATTTGGCTTAACCCTTGGTTCAGCCTAAGCAGCCTTTCCAGTCTCTTACCTCTCTCTCTCCCTCCCTCTCTTACCTCCCCCCACCTGTGTGTGTGTGTGTGTGTGTGTATTTGTGTATAGATCTTGTATGTCCACTTGTACAGAAGTGTATTATATGTCAATTCAAATTTTGCCTGCAGAAAATCCATTCAGAGCATACTGCATAGTCAGAACTGTGTGCGTGCGTGTGTGTGTGTGTGTGTGTGTGTCTCTGTGTGTGTGTGCACGTGCACACACATGAGTATATGTATACCCAGCTCAATCTAGAGATGGTGCAGTCTACGTTTGAAAGCAAGCTGGTAGTGCTTTGTGCTGCGTTCCTTGATAGCCAGATTGAGCAGCTCCATCTGGCTGACCCCAGGAGGATAGCCTCTTTGTCTTTCAGGCCCCACCGGGTCCTTCTGTGTACTGGGACAATGTTTCCAGATAGAGATGTGTTCTCCCATCAGGCATGTCAGGGTGAGCTACAGTGCCCAAATGTTAGAAGACAGAAACAGACTGCAAGGTCACTGAAGGTTGCTTGATGAATAGTAGATCCCTACCATCTAGCAGCAAACCAAGAGATTCACCCGAATCCTGCTCAGTCAGAATCTGTGGGGTGGGGCTCCCTAGGTGAATCTGGTGCTCAGTATCAAGCAGAACTGCACTCATCAGTGAAGGCTCCCCAATGCCCTTCCATTTTCCTCACTCAACTGATGCCAAGGGGCTCCTTGCTTCCTGGTATACCTGGGAAGAGGTGAGGGAAGAATGCTGATCTCCACCGTGGTTAAACAGAGCTGTGGGCACGGGGTGTGGCTCTGTTGTTAGAGTGCTTTCCTGGCATGTATGCAGCCCCGTTTTCCACCACCGGCACTACAGGAACACAGTGAGAGGCACAGCTGTAATTCCAGCACTGAGGGAGGGAGGCAGGAAGGTTAAATATTAAAGGTCATTCTTACCTACATAACCAATTTTAGGGCAACCCGAGCTACATGAAACCCTTTCACATTTAACTAATTAATTAGTTAGTTAATTGCTTCTGTTTGTCTTTTACTGATGTTTCTGGTTTCAAACATCGGTGTAGTTCTCACTTTCGGTTAAAAACTCGATTGAAGTGCTTGCTTTTTGATAACAGGTTTTTCACTGGCATTGAAACTAAAGTTCTCAATAAAAGGAGAATTGTGCCTGGCTGCATGACCTCTAGACATTTAATCTGGGGCACGCTTTCTGAAGAGCCAGCATCAGCAGCATCAGCTGTGTGATGGGTGACAGCACACGTGTGCCCAGGTTACACACCAAGGGGGTCACAGTCATTTCTGTGAGTGGCTTTAGATGTCCTGTAACAAGAGACTCTGGGCACAGTGACAGGAAGAATACTCATGGTCCTGCATTACTGTCACCTTAGAAACAACGCAATGTATGTAATGAATGTCTGCCACCGTGAATCACTATATACCATGCACGGAAAAGACCAATGTTTTGTGATGTCACTTGTGTGGACCTTAAAAACTTAGAGTTACCAGGTGTGGTGGCAAACATCTTTTTTTTTTAAAAAAAAAGATTTATTTATTTATTATGTATACAGTGTTCTGCCTACATGCATCCTTGCAGGCCAGAAGAGGGCACCAGATCTCATTACAGATGGTTGTGAGCCACCATGTGGTTGCTGGAAATTGAACTCAGGACCTCTGGAAGAGCAGCCAGTGCTCTTAACCGTTGAGCCATCCCTCCAGCCCGGTAGCAAACATCTTTAATCCCAGCACTCAGCCCTCAGGAGGCAGGGGAAGGTAAATTTCAGGCCAGCCTGGTCTATATAGCCCAGGCTAACCAGGGCTGCATAGTGAAACCCTACCTCAAAAAGAATTTGATCTCATATAAGACAGCAAAAATGATGCTTAGCAAGGCCTATGGAGGATGAGAAATATTAGCCAAGAGGTACAAAGTTTCACCTAGATCAAAGGAACTGGCTCAAGAGATCTATTGTGCAGTTTGGTGGCTATAGTCAATAGCAGAGCATTGTGCCCTTCAAGTGGCTGAGAATAGACTTTAAGTGTTCTCAAACCAATACCCGATGTGACACACTGGTGTGATTTCAGTTTTTAAAGCTCTCTGCTCATGAATTACTTCATCAAAAACGTGGTTTTTAAAAGTTAACCTTCATTATTCAAATTAGAATATAAGAATCAAATCAGTTGATACTGGAAACTGTCCCTGGGGCTTTTGAAATGCCTGAACAGCATCTGCCTGACACTCATCCCTCAAGATCATGAAGCAGGATCTAGAAAGGCAAACATTCAGCATCACTGTGTTTAAAGTGAAAACAGACCTTTTAGGCTATTTCTTCCTGGGGAAGAAGCTTATATGGTTATGTATGAAATTCATGTGCATACAAAAACCAAGATAGAAAGCAGCCCAATATCACCACCATAGGCAATTACTGTGAGCATGACTCTAACTTCACACATGCACGCACACACACACACACACACACACACACACACACATACACACACACAATTTTTGTATAGATAGGGTCATATATTATCTGAAGCTTTGTAAACCCTATGTTTCCTCTTCTCCTACATCTTGGAAGTCATCTTAATCCTGTGTGCGTGTGCGTGCGTGCGTGCGTGCGTGCGTGCGTGCGTGTGTGTGTGTGTGTGTGTGTGATATGTGTGTATTTATGTGTGTGGTGAGTATGGATATACAAGTGAGTATAGAAGTCAGAGAACAATCTTCCACCTTCCACCATGTTCAAGACCGGGTCTCTTGCTTTCGGCTGTGTGCTCCAGGCTAGCTGGTCCATGGACTTCCAGAGATCTTCTTGTCTATGTGTCCCATCTCAACACAGGATCACTGAGATCATAGGTCCACACTGCCACATCTAGCTTTGCATGTGCTCTGAGGCTCTGACTCAAGTCCTTACACTTCTACATCCAGTATTGCAGCCACTGAGCCATCCATCTCTCTAGCCCGTTGCCTCATCTTTTACGTGGCTACGTAACATTTCATGTCATAGATAATCACAAGGTAAATTCCTAATTCTCCATTTAGAGGTATTTAGATTGTTTTAAGTTCTCCAGGGTCCAGAATATGATGGAGATTTACTCCTTTCTAGTTTTGTCACTGACAGGAGTAACTAGCAGTGGAATGGGTGGAAGGTCAGATGAATTTAAAAGTGTGACGTGGAGAGATGGCTCAGTAGTTATGAGTGCTTGCTACGCTTGTAGAGGACCCAAGTTCAGTTCCCAGCACCCATGTCAGGCAGTCACAACTGCCTGTTCCTCCAGCTCCAGGTGATCCAATGCCCTCTCTGGCCTCCAATGGCACATTCACTCATATACACAAACCCACATACACTCAGACACATAAATTTAAAAAATAAAGATAAATCTTTTAGAGTTGGAGCCCATTCCCACTCTTTTAAAATGACCTTCATTTGTGTGGATATGTGGATGAGTGTGCATAGGTAAGAGAACAAGTTATGGGAATCAGTTCTCTTCTTCCACTGTGTGGGTCCTCACATGGTACCTTTACCCACTGAGCCATCTTGCCAGCTCCAGTAGTCATTATTTTAATCTTTACAAGACATCAGACAAAAAACAGACATCTTGTTTTTATCCTATGTCTTTAATTACAGGTGAAACTAAGGATAACTGAGTGTAGGTTCCCTACAAACTTAGCCTCCACTCTGCGACCCCAGACTTCACACTTGGGTTAACTGTGCTTTGCAATACCCAGAGAATTTTCATTTATCAGCTTGGAAACATTGCATCTTTCAAAACTTCTTAGGGAAAAAAAAACACCAAGTTTCTCCCACAGGAAAGCAGGAATAATTTAAGTATATCAAAGCATACAGCTTCAGGCATCTTGTCATCTTTTTTTTTTTTTTTAGAGAATTTATAATTTGGGAATTATCATTCCCTACCAATGTGTTCTATCATTATAACCACAAAAACTTAATCTAAAGTTGTCAGGACGGGAGGGTGGCTTGGTCTGTGAAGTGTTTGCCTTGCCAGCAGGAGGATCTGAGTTCAATCCTCACAGACCACGTAGCAAAGCTGGGTGCAGTAGCCTGTGGTTGTAATCCCACTTCTGGGGAGGTGGAAGCAGGCAAGATCCCTGGAGGAAGCAGGGTGCCAGCCTAGTCTACTCAACAAGCTTCAGGTTCGTAGAGCTGATTCACCTGAAAGTTAGCACCCGAGGAACAAGGTTGCCCTCCAGTTGTGCACACACACACACACACACACACACACACACACACACACACAGGCGGGAGAGACTGAAAACATTTGAAAGTCAGGAGACTCTCTATTCTAGATCTGCCAACCATCAACTCAGTGACCTTTATTATTGACTACACATTTACAGGCTCAGCTTCCACGTGCAAGACATTAAAGGGGACTGGGAAGGTGGCTCCGTGGGTAAAGCACTTGCCATGCTTGTGTAAATACCTCCAGAATCTTTGAAAGCTCCAGAATCCATGAAAACCAGACATGGTGGCACATGAACACACAATCCCAGCCCTTCTAGGGTGAGATGGGGATCCAGGGACAGGGGAATCTCCAGAAGCTCGAAGGCCACCTGGCCTGATCCTGTCTGCAGCAAGAGATCCCCTCTCAAACAAAATGAAAGGCAAGCATCACCACCCTGTGGCATGCACACACCTGCTCTCACACATGGGTGTACACACACCTCACACACTTTTCATGCATGGACACACATCATACACACAAAATTTTAAGTGAAAAAGATTAACTAGAGAAAAGTGAGAAGCATTGAACAACTGTTCTCTGAGGTCCTGAAACCCTGTGTGAGAATGATCTTCATCCTAATCACAGTGGCTCTGCCATCTCTTATTGGCAGATGAATATCAGCTGACATCTTGGCCCCATTTAGGCATGCTCTCTACTCTTATTTTACCGACATTTCACAATCTAGAGAAGTTAGAGAAAGACAGCTTTTGTGTCTCTCTGCATGTATTTTTCCACCCATTCCTTTCTCAAGTTTCTGTTAAAGCCTACCCTACTTCCGGAGCACAAAGCAAGATAGAACTCCCTTCCTGGAGGAGTGGAGCATGCAGTAAGCAGGCAGGCAGATCTGCAGGGAGATTGCAAGTCAGCTTGATAATACCACTTCTTCCTCAAAATCCTCATCCGTGTAAGATGGCATTTCCTCCCTCCTCATTTTTATAACAGAGATGAGATGCTGAAAGGTTTGAAAGGGTATAAATTGTCTATCCAAAAAGAAGCTGAAGAACACCCAGGGCAGGGGAGGCCCCAGACATAGAGACAGTCAGCAGGAAGCTGGCATCCTCAACACTGGTCGCCACAGACTGCAGTGCAGTTGGCCACAGTACAGCCCCAGGGTTCCAGTAAGTGGGCGGAGGCTGGCATCCCAGATCCAGGTGGGTGATACAGAAGGATGGCATTGGCAGCTGGGAAGTTACCCCATGCGTAAGAAGAGCCCTATTGTAAGGCTGGGCTTGTGCTGAACTTGAAGCTGCTAGATAGGAAGTTAGAAAGCTGCCCAGAGAGAGAAGCTTGCACAGACAGCTGATATCACAAAGAAAAAACTGGAGAACTCACTATGAGATTCTTGGTCTTCAATATGCTCAAAATTCACCCAAACAGCTAAAGGCTCCAGTTGCCGAGGCCCATCCATAACATCAGGTTCCGCTGTCTGTTAATCAGCATTTTCACAAAGGTCTCAGAAAAAGCCAAGACTTCCTGTCCTGGGACCTAAATTTGAGACCCAGAGACAGCGCGGCTGGGCTCCCCGTGCTCAGCATATGGAGCACAAAACCTTGCTTTTGAAATGGGAACTCCAGAAGAAGACAGCTGAAGCGGTCATTTCAGCCCCGGGGTTGTCCTGATCAGAGGAACAGTGAAGACAGATAGGGACTGCAAGATGGCTTTATGCAGGTTACTGGGACAGAATGGAGAAGTAGGAGGAGACAGGCGGAGATGGACAGCTTGGGAACGGATGTCACAGAGGCTCAGGGCTATCCGCAGGCTCTGTTGTGAGGGGCTGGGAGAGGCAGTGATGGGACCTTAAACAGGAACTGGTCTTAATACCCACCCACAAGCATCATCATTCCTCCAAACCAAATGCTGTTGCTAGCCAAACACGTGTCTGTCATTTGTGTATGTTGAAAGGGAGGGTCCTACACCTAAATTTTACTCTACAGCATGAGAAGTAACCCCATGAGAGTCCTAACTTAAAGTCTTGATGGCCATTTCATCAGGCACAACTTAACCAAATAGGAACTATAGAATACATACAGTACAGTATAAACTAAATAGATTTTGTTGTGCCTTAGTTTGACAGCCTTCTTTTGTAAAGCAGACAGACAGGGAGGAATTGGTGCTCAGGTTTTTCATATTTCATTTTGAGCACTTAGAGGATTTTTCCATCTCGAATGTTCCATCCTTGAAACTGGCCCAGAACTGACTTTCATCTGCTGCCCCCTGCTGTCAGCAAGAAAGGCAACTGGATTTTAAGATTTGGGTTTCTAATCATGTCATTTAGGATTATCCCTTGTTTCAAGTAATCCTCAACATTGCCCTTCTCCATTAGAAGATTATGGTGGCTTAGTGGGATAAGTGGTTACAGACATCTCGGCACAAGCCCTGTTGGCATGGCCCTTCCCTTTTGCATGGAAACTTAACAGACTTAGAAAAGGGGCTGGACTCTTCTTTGGACACACTGATGGCAGGGACAACTGCTGAGTTCAGTCATGAGGCTAAGGAAAAGGCAGGGGAGGAAATGGAACCAAGAGCCTTGGAGTCAGCTTGGTGATTTTGCCCAAATGAGTTTGCTTTTAACTACCTTAGATGGAAACTGGGTTTTGTCCTGTGGTGTGGCTGTTTGCTCCACATGGTGAAAGGGAATGAGCATAAGCTGTTTTAGCCCTTTGCCCTGTGTTTGTCTCTGTGACATTGAGAGGGACAGGTGGGCTCTTAGGAGAATCACCATCACAAGATGGTGAGCTACTGGCTGGGAATGAAGAAAAGTGCTTTAAATTCAATCTAGAGCCTGCTGGAGAGCTGGGTCTGACTCAGATTCACACTGTTTAAATGTCATGTCTTTCTCTTTTCCTATTGCTCTTAACACTGTTGATAGACAGCTCTTCAATGTTCAAAGCTCAAGATTCTCGGAATGTATCCCTGTGGGCCCTGGCCCCAGCCACTCTCCACCCCCAGCATTTATAAATAGACCTTCCCCGTCCTGGACCAAGGAATTTCAGACAGATGGTCAGAAAGGGAGTGGTGGGACTAGCGAGATGGCTTAGTATGTAAGAGCACGGTGCAAGCATGAAGACCTGGGTTTGAGTGCCAAGCACCAGCTTAAAAGCCGGACATGTCTGTCCATGACTGTAATCCTAACATTGAGGGTTCAGAAACAGACGGGTCCCAGGACCTGGATAGCCAGCCAGTCTAGATGAAACAGTGAGCTTCATGTTCAGTGAGAGACCCTGTCTCAAGGCAGCAGGGCAAAGGGTAATAGAGGAAGACACCTGGGTCCCGCCCTGCGCTCCTCATGGACACCCATATTCATGCACTGCACAGAACATAAAACATATAACACACACAAAGAGGATGATGTAGGTGCTGCTAGCACAGTCCAAAGCCATTGGGAACGACTACTTGTTATAGCTTTGACTGAATTAAGCAAATATTAGTGAGTATCTCTTTGTGATAAAGTAGGCTTTAGAAACACAGGAACAATTAAACACATCAAATGCTCAAAGCCCTGGCTCCTCCAAGTACTTGTAGTTTGACTTTACTGAATTAAGGCCAAAGTGAACAAAAGTGTTGCCTAAGAAGGTATAGGAGCCGCCTAGGTGCAGATGAACGCTGCAGAGGAGAAAAGGAAACAGGAGGAGCAGTCAAGTGCTCCTGAGCCACGTGCTCTGACAGGTGAATGGCAGGACAGGAGGTGTGGCCACAATTTCTTTTTCTTTTTTTTTTCAATTAATGTCTTTAGTTGGAGTACAAAATAATACACTCAGAGAGAAAAAAACATCCAACATAATCCATCAAAAACCTTGTGCTGGTGGCATTTCCTTTAAAAATTTTATCTATCTACATGTTTTACTATAATTCATTGTATGAATTGTAAAAGGTTTAACCACAGTGTTAGAGTAATCATGTAATTGAAATGTTGACATGTTAACACAGTAATTGTACAATTCTTGCTTGGTGGTTGGGTTTTATAGAGGTTGGTTGGTTGGTTGGTTGGTTGGTTGGTTGGTTGGTTGTTTTGCTAAAAATCAAGATCATATCCCTAAATTTAAGAATAAGTGACATTAATCTGCCTCTTAGAAAATATTTATCCTATATAATAGCTTGTTTATTATAGCAGTAATTTTAAATGACAAATATAGAAAATAACTGACATCATCATGATGAGATAGTAGATAACTAAAAGTATGGCCTGGCAGCTGAGTGTCGGAGAAAGATAATGAAAGTTAAGACATTATGTACAAATATAGGAAAAGCTTGAGGGTATATTAAGAGTGAAAAGCAAAATGTGGGCTATTTGTCACCGTACATTACAGATGCAGAGCCTGGCAATGCTTGTTAACTTGTTACTTAGTGTTCTGTAATCTGAAATGTTACAGACCACAAACACAACCACAGTGTCCACAAATCTGTTTTGCTAGCTTCAGGGGTGGGGACTCATGAAGAATTCACACTCTGGGGTGTGGAGGAGGGAGGCTTATGTGGATGTTTGATGCATAATGCAGAAACAAAGTGATTCCATTCCCCTCTCCCCAAGCCTTTACCCAAAACACTTCTCTGAAATGCTTTCTTCCTTTGGAATGATTTCTGGGCTAATATATGAAGAAAACACATACTGCTGGAAGGAAACTAAACCTTAATGAGGCAAAAAAATAAAAACATCCTGTGAATCTAATCCAGCTGTGTGGATATTTCTTGCCAAAGGTGTAGGAGTTGGAATGGAAGGGGCTGGGCCGGAATTCGAGTGTGAATGAATGTCTGGAGACACAGATGGTGTCAGGCTCTCTCTGCGGAACTCTGGTGCCTGTTTCATTATCATGCTCCCAATAACACTGCCACCACCATCCCTACCCCTGTAGGCCATGGAGGACACTGATGAAGTGATAATACTTGGTGGGTTGCAAAGTACTGACAGAATGGTCATGAAGATGGAAGGGAAAGATATTTTAAAACTCCACATGGACTCTGTGCAGATAGTCAAACAGAGACACACTTGTAATTTAGCTGAAATGAATCAGCTTCAAAAAGATGTGCTCTGCCTGTGCAGACTGCTTGCTTAATGAAGTCCTTCAGTCTGTGAGCTTCTGAAGCCTGTGTTTGATTGGCATGGTGATGCTTCATGCATTATACTCTGGTATGATGCCACTGGATAATGTGGAAAAATAGGAAAAGGCCTAGGGGCTGGGAAGATGACTAGTAGGTAAAGTACTTGTCACATAAGCACAGGGACCTGAGTTGGAGCCCCAGCATCATGTGAAAAGCAGGTCACAACAGTGGGTACCTGTAATCCCTTTAATTGTTGAGGAGGTGTAGATAGGAGAGAAACAGAGTAGCAAGAGAGAAAATCTTCCTGGGACATGGAAACATAAAGCCTCCCTCACCCCAGATTTGAAGCCTCTTGCCAACTGAGAGGGGAGAACTTCAACACAGCTAATATCTACTGAGGTCTGTTCCCACCACTACACATACCAGGCATGTACTCAGCACTCAGGAGGTAGGGGAAAGAGGATTGGAAGTTCAAGGACAACCTTGGCCATATAGCAAGTCCAAAGCCAACTTGGGCTTCCTTATTGGAATGGGTCTTACTTAAACTCACACTAGAGAACAAAATTCACACACACACACCATGTGGGGGTTGGATGCTATTGTTGTTTTCGAATAGCCTCTTTTCTCATATATCCTGATTGTAGTTTCACCTCCCTCCACAACTCCTAGTTCTTCCCCACCTAACCTCCCCTCCTGATCCACTCCCTTTCTGTCTCTCATTAGAAAAGAACAGGCGGGCTGGAGAGATGGCTCAGAGGTTAAGAGCACTGGCTGTTCTTCCAGAGGTCCTGAGTTCAATTCCCAGCACCCACATGGTAGCTCACACCATCTGTAATGAGATCTGGCTCCCTCTTCTGGCCTGCAGGGATACATGCAGATGGAATACTGCATGCTGTGGGATGTTCTGTATGTTAAATGTGTTGCTCTGATTGGTTAATGTGTTGCACTGATTGGCCAGTAGCCAGGCAGAAAGTATAGGCAGGACAAGGAGAGAAGAGAATTCTGGGAAGTGTAAGGCTGAGTCAGAGAGACTCTGCCAGCTGCCACCATGAGAAGATGTTAAGATACCGGTAAGCCACGAGCCACGTGGCAACTTATAGATTAATAGAAATGGGTTGATTTAAGATATAAGAACAGCTAGCAAGAAGCCTGCCACGGCCATACAGTTTGTAAGCAATATAAGTCTCTGTGTGTTTACTTGGTTGGGTCTGAGCAGCTGTGGGACTGGCAGCTGAGAGAGATTTGTCCTGACTGTGGGCCAGGCAGGAAAACTCTAGCTACAACTGTATACATAATAAATAAATAAATAAATCTTTTTTTAAAAAAAGAAAGAAAAAGAAAAGAAAAGAACAGGCTTCTAAGCAACAAAAAGCAAACATGACAAATTAAAATATAATATGATGAAGTAAAAGCTTTCATATTGAAGTTGGGTATAGAAACCTAACAGAAGGAAAAGAGTCCCAAGAGCAGGCACAAGATTCAGAGACCCACTCGTTCTGATGGTCTGGAGTCCCATAAAAATCCTAAGCTAATATCTATAATACATACATAAAGGACCTGGTGCAGACCCAGGCAGGCCCTGTGCTTGTGCTTCCGTCTCTGTGAGCTCATGTGTACCTTGTTTAGTTGATTCAAAGGGCCATGTTCTCCTGGTGTCCTCCATCCCCTCTGACTCTTACAATCTTTCCACCTCCTCTTCCACAGGATTCCTGAGCTCTGAGGGGAGGGATTTAATGGAGACCTCTAATTTAGACTCTCTCTCCACACACTGTCTGGGTCTCTGTATCTGTCCCCATCTGCTGCTGGAGGAAGCCTCTCTGATGATGAATGGATAAGGCACTGGTCTATGAGTATAGCAAAATATCATTAGGAATCATTTTATTGTGTTTTTTTAGATCAATTGTATTTGGTTTTACCCCAGATCTCTGGGCTGTCTAGTCTCTGGTTCTTGGTTAGCCAAGCAGTGTTAGATATGGGCTCTTTCTCATGGAATAGGCCTTTGGTTTTATTAAATGACCAACCTGACTAAATCAGCAAGAACTTGAGAAAGGAGGTGAGGAAGCATGTGAGTTTTCCTCTGACAATGGAAAGAGTAGGAAAGAGGCTATTTTACAGCAGAAGGAAGAAATTACAGACACCATTGAAGCACATACACACAGACCTCTCATGGGGTCTAAAAGACACATATCATGAAGATTCCCACAGAGAGCTCCTAACAGTGGGAGTGGGGGTGTCTCTGACTCTTTTGCCTGCTTTTGGAATCCTTTTTCCTCCTGCTGGGTTGTCTCATCCAGCCTTAGTACGAGGAGATGTGCCTAGTCTTAATGCAACCTGATATGCCATGTTTGGTTGATATCCTTGAAAGACCTGGCCTTTTCTGAAGGGAAATGGAAGAGGAGTGGATCTGGGGGAGAGGGGAAAATAGGGGGAAGGGACTGGGAGGAGAAGTGGGAGGGAAAACTATGGTCAAAATGTAACATATAAGAGAAGAATAAATAAAAAAGAAAAAATGATTAAAATTAAAAGATTCCCACAGACAGACACCATAGAGGTGCCCACAGACACACTATGGAGGTTCTGTCTAGACCATAATCTTCATAGTTCCTCTCTCCTGTCCATTCTGGCTTACCTCTGGGCAGTAAATTTGAAAGCAGGGAACTAGGGGAAGCACCTCCTTGTCCTTTCTGATGGACATTTTGTCAAGTGAATCTCCAGGGAGCTAGGAAGAGCAAACATTTCTAGAATTGAACTATTTTCAGGAAGTTATTTAATTTTTAGGGATTTTCTCCTTTTTAAATTTTGAAGGTAAGAAAAATGCATTCATTACAGAAACACAGTGTACACATTCCCTAATCATGGCAGACCTGCTGCCCACCCAGCAGCAGGCATTTCTGCCTGAGGATGAATTACTCAGAAGAAACATACATCCATCTAGATGCTAGGCCTGCAAACCTTAGTCTCCATGAAGCCTGGAGCCCAAGTTCTATCAAGTGTGACTCAAGAGTGCCTGTGACAGATTTGTGTAATGTTTGCTGAAATGGGACTCAAGGAGCTATTCTACCTGGGTAAGAGTCTCACAAGCCTCAGAACTATTTGTAGTTGGTTCATAATAGCTTTCAAGCTTGTAGAAAGAGGCAGCTTGCTGTCACTGTGGGACAATCTTCAACTTCAGAGTTAAATCCAGACCCAAATCCAGGCCCTGCTCCTTCACTCCCGTATTGTTGAAGTATTGCTGAAGTGTCATAAGGATCCTGTTTGCTCTCCCACATGGCAGGCTGGGCAGTGTTTTATTACCTCACTCACTTTACGTTATCTGTTCTACTGGTATATGTAAAAAAAAAATCTGCACAGGATAGATGCATGCAAAACCATGAGAGTGCATAATGAAGCCAAGTCCTTGTTTGGAGGACGAGCTTCCAGGTCCATAGCTTAAAGCTTTCCCATGTTTTCATTCCACTGTATGAGCAACCATATGAGTGGCAGGATTTGAACCCGGGTCCTTTGGAAGAGCACATACAAGTACATCTGTATGCACAAGTAGGCATTGTAATTATGTCATTTAAAAATGACATGAGGGTGTTGGAGAGATGGCTCCATGGTTAAGAGCTCTGGCTGCTCTTCCAAATGACCCAGGTTCAATTCCCACCACTCAGATGCTGGCTCACAACTATCTGTAACACCAGTCCTGGGAAATCTAAGACTGTCTTCTGGCCCTTAAGGACACCAGGCACACATGTAGTACATAGACATATATGCAGGTAAAACACCCGTACACATCTTTAAAACTCAATACGGTTGGCACTAGGGCTGGGGAGATGGCTTAGTCAAGAGAGCACTTGCCTTGCGAGCATGAAAGACCCCACAGAACCCGTGCTTTAAAAAAAAAAAAATGCTGGGAGTGATGCTGTATGCTAATAATCTCAACAATGGAGTATCCTGGGGGGAAATCCTGGGGCTTGATAGACAGCCAGCCTGGCCTACATGACAAGTGCCTGGCAAGTGAGAGAAACTATCTCAGAAAGCAAGATGGGTGGAAAGTGCCTGAGGGATGACAGTTGAAGTCCTCTAACCTCCATGTGCTAATGTGCACATGAGCACCTACACACCACACACACACACACACACACACACACACACACACACACACAATGGTGAGGTCTTTCGTCTTGCCAAAGAGAATGGTCAGATGAGGAATAAAGTAACAAGCAAGGATGAAAAGGAATCAAAGGTTTCCCAAGTGTCCACAGTACTCAGTCCCTACCCCAGGCTTCTCCAACCACAATACTGTGAAATGGGTACAGGAGCCCCACTTGAAAGATGAGCTAGTAAAAGCATAGATGGCCCTCATTAGGTGGGAGCACGGCGATTAAACTTGTACTTTTTGTCTCTTGATGAAGTGTAGAGAGGGAGTTTTACTAATGAATCACTTCCATGGCATTTTAAAAGACCAGGATTTTATCATAACTGTGTCGGGGCAGAGAAGAGGCCATGAGCTTAAGGCCAGATATAAGGCACAGATCCTGGCTCTCACTCCACCCAGACATGGGCCTATATGACAAAGGGGTTTATCCAAACAGGCTGCCAGGAATCCATAGGCTTTTGTCCAAGGAGGAAGTAAATGACAGTAAGAATCCTAAATGTCCAGTGGGACCTACCAGTACAGCAAAGGGCCTCGCTGCAAGTGTGGATGCTGATATTGACAGGCAGCATGGCTGAGTCTGTGGGTCTGGTTTTGACAGATTCTGCTTCCAATCACAGCACTGCAGAAAGCCAGCAAAACGTAGTAGCTAGAAACAGACTCGGGGCTTGTGGCTTTGGTCTGACTGGTAGTTCTTCCTGCTTCACCTTTCAGTCTTCGTTTCTTCATGGTCTGTAAAATGGGTATGATAAAATTATGCATTCAAAGAGCTCTGATGATCTAGTGCCATGCAATATATATATTTTTATATATGCAATATATATATAATTTGGGGCAGGGAAATGGCTCCATGAGTGAAATACTTTCTTCACAAGCATGAGGACCTGAGTTTGGATTCCCAGGACCCATGTAAAAAAGCTGCGCCAGGCAATCTGCACCTGTAATTGAAGCACTGGGGAGGTGGAGACAAGAGAACACTGGACAGCTAGCTGGACTAATAAGCAAATCCCAGGCCCCATTGGAAGGCCTCTTCTCAAAAAAAGAAAAAAGCTGGAGAGAAATGATTGAGGAAGATACCCAACACTGACCTCTGCCCTCCACACACATGTGCACATGTGTGCATGCACACCTGTACACACACCGAAAATAGTGTTTATAGTAACAGTACGTGGCACATTTAAAATGCTCAAGCAGTGATCGCAGTTGGCCCCTGTGCCCTTGGGTTCCACATCACTGGATTCAACCAACCTCAAGTTGAAAAATTCAAGAACAAACTTCATACATCCTAGCATGGCTCCTCTTTTGTGTCACAGCTCCTTAAAGAGTATGACATAACATCTGCTGACACAGTGCTTATGTCATTTTCGGTGCTCAATCTAGAGATGGTTTAGAGTGTGGGGGGAGATGTGCATCACGTATCACTGTACATAAGGAACCTAAGGCAGATCCTGGATCTAGTGCCCACCCCTGGATCCTGTAGGCTAACTGTATTCCATCCACCGCTCTAGTAGCTAGTTGCATGTCTTTGGGAAATATTTCTATTTGGGCTTCCCATGTTTCTTTTACGAAGTGAAAACATTGTTGCCATGAACCTAAAGATCTGTTGATCAGACTCAGCTGGAAACTGTACCATGCTGCATGCCATTTCGGTGTTCTGGTCACAATTCACATGTTGCGTTGCTCACCTCTTCTCCTTACTAAGATTCTCTTCAGTTAAGTTTGGAGGAGCTGTTCCACATCTTCAGATGACAGACAGCACCTAATGACAGCCACCTTCTCTGGGACCAGCTTCGTCTGTGTGTTCCATGCCCCCTTCATACAGATATTGCTCAGGAAATGTGTTTAACTGGGAGGCTCAGAACGGGCGCTCCACCTTCCCCCAGGCAGAACACGTAATCACTGCATTCTCATATACAACATCTCCGCCATTTTCAGCTTTTCCAATAATCTTCCAAAATTGGTGGCTCTTGTTTGTGTCTCTCCACTAAGTTAATTTGTGTGGTCTCAATATCAGTGAACTCGAGTACACGAGTCCTTCCTTAAGGCATTTTTTTTTTTATTAAAGTTATAGTCTCTTCTCTGTGGTTTATTTAGCCTCTGTGCCAGCTGGGTCACCTCGAATCCTTGACTTAATATAAGATTGACTACAAACTCTCAGGAACTGTGAGATGCAACTCCCCACTCAGCAGCACTCCACAAAACTGAGTGCTGGGGGTATTGGCATCTCTGGCTCTGAGCTCCTGCCTCTGCTCTATCAAGAGTTTTTGTGGATTATTCTCTCTCTCCTATCTATCTATCTATCTATCTATCTATCTATCTATCTATCTATCTATATCTATCTCATCTCTTCCTCTCTCCATTTTTTCAATATTTAAATATTTATCAATTCTTTGAGAATTTTACACATACACCCAATGTACTTTAATCATATTGACCCCACTCATTCCAGATCTACCCCCACCTCCCCACTCCCTCTCAACTTCCTGTTATTTTCGTTTTTTAATAACCCACTGATTCTAGTTTGTGCTTCCCATATTCTAATGAGTATGGGTCATCCACTGGAGGGTGAGTCACTGGCCAGGACCAACACCCTTAAAAACAACAACAAAACTCCCTCCCCAGAAGCTCCTCACCTAGGGGTGGAGACTCATGGACCCTCCCCACTCATTGCTGGAATGTAGATTGGCTTGATCTCATTCATATCTTTGCAGGCAACCAGAGCTGCTGTGAGTTCATGAATGTAGTGGTCTTGTCATGTAAAAAGACACTATTTCATACCAGACCTCCCTTACTTACAGCTCTTAAAATCCTTCTGCCCCCTTTTCTGCAATGGTCCCTGAGCCCTGACGGGAGAGTATGGTATGGATGTCCCATTTGTGGCTGACACTCCATAGACAATTACTCTGCATTTTGAGCAGGTGTGAGTTTCTTCATTAACCACTTCCCACTATGCAAAGAAACTTCTTTGATGAGGCTGGAGGACTTTGCTAATCTACAAGCATTAGAGATACAAATTCAGAGGGCAGTTTGAGGCTATGTCAGTTTAACGAAACAATAGTAACATGTTACCCTGGGACCTCTGAGCTCCCCAACCGTAAATTCTTGTGCAGATTTGCGGAACCAGACATGTGTTCCCTCCTGTGTAGTGGACCTTAAATCCACCCAGAAAGGAGCTGTTCACTCTGTAACATTCATGCCCCTATTGCAGCCTTGCGCTTATCATTTCATGCCACTTGTTACTGTGGCTCACAGAGTTCATATCTGGGTAAAACTGTAAAGCGGTAATGACCTTTCCCCCACCCAGCAGCCTGATTAGCGCCCCATGGTACTATGACAGGTAGCCAGAGGAAGAAAACTTCCTTGTCAGTACCAACTTGATTGTTCCATGTCCAGTGACCAATGTGATGGTTTTTAGTGTGCTCTTACCCTGCGAGGAAAAGTCATGAAACACGACAGAATCCACTAACAAGAGTTTTATTCAGACAAGAAGAAAGGGATAGATGTGATCAGACCTGCTGAAAGGACACGTGTGGGGGGCTAGGGGAGAACATGGGCCCTGCCTTTTTAAGGGCGAGCCTGCACCTGTGCACACAGGCCCATGTGGCTACTCCATGCATGTGCACAGATCACATGGTCACACCGCGCATTACGTGACCATGCAGCACATGGGTTACGTAGGATATATGACCCAGAAATGATTAAGTGTCCCCCTGGGGCATGTGCAACCATGGGGGCATGGCTGGAATTCCTATCACAATGTGTGTAGTGTTTTCAGAAGTAGGGTCTTACCATCAGGTTGGTAGACACGGGAGCAATAGCAATAGCCTGTATCATATTGGGGTTTCCATGATGCTCTGACCAATAGCTGGAGGGGTTTGCCCTTATGGATTTTTAAAAGTCATTCAACAACTAGTTGAGCAACAAAATACCCACTCTGTGCCAGGTACTTTTCTGGGCTTCTCCTTGATGGTAATGAGCCAATATATAATGAAGACACTCTGTCTTTCTCATTTTTCCATACCTGCTGATCTGAACCTTATATGTGACTCTATCCCTCCAGTATAAAGAGAAAAGTACAACAGACTGTGTCTTGCAACAGATCATTATGTCACCAGCAGAAGTGAGCAGAGGGGATGGGAGAAGACTGGACTGCCACATACAAGACAAGTATCTTAGTTTTGTAGAGCACTTTTAGCCAACCCTCATTCTTCTTCATGTTGCTCCTTTTTCCTTTCTACTCTACTTTATTCCAAGGTAAATGGAAGTCCCCTTCCTTCCTACAGTTTTATGGGAAAATATTAAAAATATTAAAATGGCTCATTATTATGCCATGGCAACTTAAAAGGTTTGTTCTTCAATACTGGAGGGACTCTATTAGACTCTTATCCAGGAGCCATTACTATCTGGTCTCTGACTGAAGGTGTTTGGGAAAGAGATCATTATCTGCCATAGCCTAGGTTCAGAAGAAAGCTCTTGAAGTCTGAGGCAGGTGAAACAACAGAAACAGTGTCCATCCATCCATCCATCCGCCCATCCATCCATCCGTCCATCCATCCATCCATCCATCCGTCCATCCATCCATTCAACTAAGCTTTGTCTAACACCCGTGTGACTCGAACAGTCCTATGTTTGTAACAATCAGAATGAGACTCAGTGCTAACCTCAAGAGTAATAGTCCCGAGCACTTAAGGACGATGCTGGAGAGCCACGTGGAAGAGCAGGTGGGGTTGCAGCAGTGAGAAGAGAGCTGGAGTGAAGGGAGAGAAAGGAAGGAGGGAAGGAGGGGGAGGGGGGAGGGAAAGAGGGGGAAGGGAGAGAGGGAGGCAGGCAGGCAGGCCTTAGACCACTGGGAAGCTGCAGGGAGAGAGATGACCTGGAAGGTCCTGCAGACTTCACTGGGTATAGAAACTAATGCTCTTCCCCGCTGTGGCCTCTCTACATATGAAAAGAAAGCCCAGGCCTTCACTGAAGCAAAACTGCCAACGACTAACAAGAGTCTGCAGCCTCAGAAGAGACACAACTAGATGTTAGATTATGTAATATGAATCCATTCAAACAATTTTAAATTCTTTCCCAAACTGTTGCTTTCTTTGTTTACTGTGACATACTTTTTGTTTTGTCATATCCAAATTCAAAACACCCATTTCTATTCCCAGTTCAAGTGTCTCTAGAAACAGATTTTTGTTTTTTTTTCTAACAAGAAAAAACACAAACCATTTTGTGTTAGTTACTTTTCTGTTGCCACAGTAAAATACCATAACCAAAAGCAACTCAAGGAAGGGAGGATTGTCTTGGTTTATGATTCCAGATTGACCCTTCCATTCCTGGAGGAGAAGGTGGGAAGGCATGGCAACAGGCTTGGAAGACATGGTGGCCAAAGCAGACACTGATCACATTTCCCCCACTCACAGGAAGTCTAGAGAACAGAAAGTAAGTGGAGCTGTAACTCCCAAAGCCCACCTCCAGAGACACTTCCTCCAGCAAGGCTGCACTTTCTAAATATTCCACACCTTTGCTGAGCATCATCACCAGCTGGGGACTGAGTGTTCAAATGCGTGGGTCTAGGGGAACGTTGCTCATTCGAATCACCATGAACGTCATTTTCACGGTTTAGAGATAATGCCAATCACTGAGCCTATTGGTTAAATTATTTTTAAGCTCCAGAATAAGTTTGGCAACAAAAAAAATATTGTAAAGTTTCTAAACCTTGAAGATTTTCACATAGAAAAATCAACAATAATATAAGTCAAGTTTTTCACTGAAATTAAAGAATAAAAAAACCTCTTAAAGTAATTTGGAACAAAGGTTTTAAAGACATTTATTATAAATGAAAAAAGGTCAGAAGACAAATTTAACCTTTAACTACTATCAAAGAAGTTAATGATAAAACACAAATTCAACCTAAAGCTGCTGAGATATCATAAGGGAAAGCGTGGGAAGCAGATCTTAGAGCAGCAGTTCTCACCCGTCCTGATGTTGCGACCCTTTAACACAGCTCCTCATGTGGTAGTGACCCCAACCATAACATTATTTTTGTTGCTACTCCATAACTATAATTTTGCCACTGTTTGAATCGTAATGTAAATATTGGATATTCAAGATATCTGATATGCTACCCCTGTGAAAGGGCCACTCAACCCACAGGTTGAGAACCACTTTCTTAGAGGAACTAACTGCCCTGGGAAACCCTCAACAGTACAAGTTTGGAGAAAGCACCTTACGCTGAGAAATTGAAAGGGCACCTTAGAGGTTTAGGATGTGATGCAAATGACAAAGCTTTAAAAAACAAGCACAACTAGGGGCTGGAGGGTTCCCATCAGCTCGAGCCTGGAGAATGGAAGCCATGGCTGTACAATGGCCCATCTCCCCAGCACACACTGACCCGTACATATTATTAGCACAGCACCAAGCCTCTCTTTCCTTGGGAGAACAGAGTGACTTCAGCCCCAGGGCTGTTCCCACATTTGTCCCCTCTGAGCTGTGCTTTCAGATGGTTACTAAATCCTTGACTCTGGAGTAGAATGGGAATTTTTTTCTTCAAGATAAGAGATTTCCCAGAAAAGAGAGAGAGAGAGAGAGAGAGAGAGAGAGAGAGAGAGAGAGAGAGAGAGAGAGAAATAATTTGTGGGGGTGTTTTTATTTTGGGGTATTTTTGTTTTTGTCTTATTGTTCTTGAATAAGTTATAAATGACTAGAAAAAGCTGCTGTGATGTGGCTCATGTGGAAGAGAGGAAGTTGGAGCAAATGTAAGCTTTCATACACAGAAATGTCAGTGGGATGAAAGTATTTTGAGCTTTCTTTAATTCAGTGTTTATAGGAATAATTTAAGTGGAGAGTCTAAGACACTTCTGCTTTCCGAGGACCTTTCAAAGCTGTAATAAAAATAGCATATGTTGTGCCAATGAGACGGCTCATGGCTGATAACTTGAGTTTGATCTCAAGATCCCACATAGTGGAAGGAGAGAGCAACCCCTCAGATTCTCCTCAGTCATCCTGCATGTGCCGCGCCGTGAATGTGTCTATATATGTAAAGAGAGAGATACAGATAGATGATAGACAGATAGATAGCAGATAGATGAAAGATATAGATACAGATAGATAGATAGATAGATAGATAGATAGATAGATAGATACAATAAATAAGCAACTGTAATGATAAAGTATCATATACTAATATAGGAATAACTATTAGAGGAATGATTTTTCTATATCT